>WSFP011506983.1:0-13378 GCA_009831015.1 Picea engelmannii | reverse complement strand
ATGCTTATAATAATTTATAAGTAGGCAAGGTTAATAAGCAAACATGGTTAAGAATAATTTTCTATAATAGTTTTCTTTGTGTGCCTTTGGTTGAAAGTCTACCTGTTTGAATCATTAAACAATTTGATAAGTTAAGATTTATGTTTGAGATTAGTAGCATGTAGCATCACTTCCTATGGTATGCAACTAACATGTAGCTCGAACATTAGAGGGCACATCTATCTGATATGGTTCCTCCTCCATGCTAAGGATCCTTCATCATGGGATGTTTTAAAATTTAAGTATGGTGCTTTGAAATGTCGTGACTATTTCTTAATAAACATTGACCAAAATCATTATGAATCTATTTATTAACTAATATTCACAAAAATCATTATGTAATTTGGGTAGAAGGAAGAACTGAATTCAATGAATGTTACTCCCGGATTTTGGACAAGATCTTCAAAAAGTAAAACATTTTTCCTTCTAATATTGATTTACTCATCCTCAATATTTCATGTCTAGCTCCATCTCCATCAAGCCAACATCATAAACCATTTCAAGATGGGAGAGAACATCAAGGTCTACAACTTTCTAAGGATAGGTTGTAGGAATCATAAATATATTACAATTAAAATAATCTTATTTGTTGTTGGTCCACTATTTTGATGATGATCTCTTACAATTAGTGAAGATTATACAATTTGAAAAGAAATAATGTATATCTCCATAGACTAAGAGTGTGATATATATTCCCCTAAAAGGAGAAAGGAGAGCACCCAAAATGTGAAAAAAAATAATGATACAAGTATTCATATGTATACTTTTTATGAGTCTTTGGTTCTTTGTATTTGAATATGAATAAATAAAAATTATTAAAGGTTTCTTGTGGGGGACACCATAAAATTATTTACAACTCCAAAGTTTCGAATTGAAAATGAGAGTATATAAAATGAGAAAGTTATCTTGACATAAAATTTAATTTATAAAAGAAGTAAAATAAGTTTAAATTTAATATTATTAAATTAATATTAAAATATAATTTTCAATGATAAATTTTAGATATTAATTTTTTTATCTTTTTTATATTTAAAAATGAAAAATAAATTAAAATAAATCAAAACTAATCTATACAAATATTATTATTTAATATTAAAATTTAAAATATTATTATTTAATATTAAAATATAATCTTAAATTTTAGATACGATGAAATTTTAGTTTTGATTTATTTTTATATGACGAAATAGTACACAATTCTTTGCTTTGCCTGTGCTTCACACGCAATCACACAAAAATTTGACGGCATGCATACAACTAATTTTTAATAAAAGACTCCTCTCATTTATAAACGTTGCACGCATTTTGAACCGTGTCATATATACCTATTTTACCAGGAAGATTTGCATTTTCTTTTTTGTTAAGGATTTTAAAATTGTAGTTAGAATATGACATCTAAATTTTAGTGAAATTAAAATAAAATATTTGAAAATAAAATCAATTTATTACAAAATTGACATAATCTAATTTCTATACTTATTATTCAAAGTAGAGTTATGTAATTTTCTTTTCCTATTAACAACTTTAAAATTGTATTTAAAAAATGACACCAGTTAGAAGACGATTTAATCAAAAATATTGTATTTAAAATATGAAAATACTTATAATTTTCAAGATTTTCAATATCATGGTTGATTCTTAGGCCAATGTCATGGATTATGGATTACTAATTAAAATTGAATTCTTCTTAATCATTTTGAGTTCAAATCCAAAAGGATAATTCAAAAAATATTCCTAAAAGAATGTAGATGTTTGTAGATGTTTGAAACCACTTCAAAAATTATTCATAAAAGAATGTAAAGAATGATAATTCAACAATGGAATCGTAGGAGTTTTAAGGTTGGATCCCATGGAAGTGAGGGAAATCGTGGTTCATCTCGATTTCGACTTTCACCGTTAGTGGAATGCCTACCGCTGATAAACACAAACAAATAACATCGACTTCATAATTGTGATGGCCTCGTCTTCTCCTTTTTGCAACAAGTAAATCAATTGACATACATATTGAGATTCCTATATGAAAAACATCAAGATAAATTGTAAAAGTGTGGACATCCCTACAACGATGAGTTAAATAACCAAGACATGACATTAAAAAAAATAACATATATTTTCATTTTTTTTTTAGTAAAAGTGTGAACATCCCTACAACGATGAGTTAAATAACCAAGACATGACATTAAAAAAAATAACATATATTTTCATTTTTTATTTATTTTTATATTGTTTTTTAAATTTAGAAGAATTTGTAACACGTTGGGATTATTTAGGCGAGGCTCAGGTTCAAATCTAACTGGTTTCCACTATAAACCCTAGGCTAGTACTAATAGCCTACAAGAGAGCACTTAGCAGGTATGAAGGATCCCAGACCAAGCCATCAAAGTCGTAGCCAATGTAATTAGCAACTATATTGACCGACTGACTATATTGTTTTATTAAGGCACACCTCTGTTATTTTAGGCTACTAGAGGACCATGGTGTCGATCATTCCCAATTTAAAAAGAAATTGCACTTTGATAGCATGACTAATGGGCTATGTTACCCGCAATAGGAATGTTGTTGATCAAATGCCATCTTGTTTTCCCTTGTGAAGTCGTTTTCTCGCTCTATTTTACCACTTAAACMAAACCAACTACTAGGAGGACCTAACTCAACACTTGGCCAAGACTTAGTGTTGCAACAGGTTTATGTATCAAATAAATGATAATATTTATGACTTCCCACACTTATATGATGACAATGTTGGTTGTTACAAATCATCTTCTCCCRCCATGTTATGCATTCCCTTCCAGGATTCTTGTAGGGAAATAAACACAAAATCAATGGGCAAGAGATATTGACAAGTGGCTAGATACGGGYAAGGGAAACCTAGGGGAGYACATTACACATGTAAGCACTCCCCACTCACTCTCACACTAAGTACCTTATTTTGTTTCCTTAAATGTGATAGTAATTATGGTGAAGGAATTATTTTGATAGTAATTACGTTGAAGGCATTTTTTTAAGGGGACGATTCTCCTCCGCCTTTCATCATCTCTCAAGACCTGCTTGTAACCAGATACATGTTTCTTCTCTTTAAACTATTACAATGTTCCACAAATCCAATTATAATATTCAACATGTGATTTGTTTTAACCATCACCTATCTATCTCTTCCTATCAACCTTTCAATCACCTTGCTCACCTACTACACTACTTAGGAGATTTTTGCTTGGGTGACGAGATTTGATACTTTTATCGTATTCTCACACTATGAATGTTTGTGTTGTATTTCAATTTCTTTTAGCTAAATTTAGCTACGATGACAAAATATTTGGATTAGGGAGCCCTATTGTTGATACTGATGAGTGAATGAAGTCAATATGTTCATAGTTTGCGATCAAAGGATAGAAGAAAGCTTCCAAGAGAAATGAGAAAATTACTATTAACATAGACACCATGAATAAAGAATCTTTAGTTTTTTAGACCAAGATTCCTCATAAGCATAGAGTCTATGGATCTCAAGATTCTTAAGGGTGAGTTAAGACCTACTTGCAACCGACCACGTGTCCCTTCTCTTTAACATATTACAATCTGCCACATGTGATTTGTTTTGACCATCACCTATCTATCTTGATATCTCTCCTTATCAATCTTTCGATCCCCTCATGGACCTATAGAAATGCTTGGGAGATTTCTATAGAGAACTCTCACTTGGGTGATGATATTTGCTACTTTTATGGATACTCACTCATAGAACAGTGGGTTTTCTTAATCCTAAGAGCTCAACAAAAATAGGTTTGATTCAATATAGGCTGCAATATTTGGATTAGAAACTCCCATGCATTGCATACATGGACACCATCTATTCTTGTCTACATTTATCTACAAATAAACCATTTGGATATAGTGTATCTCTCAACTTTCAATGATGGTAAAATATGATTTCTAAATCTAAGTTTGATAGATTAACGAACTATAAACTATAGGAAATTTGGGTGGGGTGGGAGTAAACAAACTATCTGAGAATGATAGAAGGAGAATAATATCAAACAATGTAATATGAATTCACTATTTATTGTGACACTTGGAGAAGGCTCATACATGCAATATGTCAAGACTGTGAGGAACTTGCAAACTTGTAATGGGGGTGGGTTTGTGTCTATGTCCATTATGGACAATAGTGTTGGCTCCAAACATTTCTATGAAATTAATATTAATGCAACCTAACTTGAGAACCATGACCAAAACCTAATTTGAAAAGATCAAAAATCTTCACATATGGTTCTAAATTTTTCTTAAATGTCAATCCTTTTTTTCTCAAGTGGTATATTGGATTGGTGTTATTTCACTTGTGAAGCTTGTTGATCCGGGTTGATAATGGGAGAAAGAAGCCCCATGTATTGGTCATCCCATCATTGGCATGGGGCCATCTCATTCCATTCATTCAACTGGCCAAAATTTTTGCCTTGCATGAAGTCCTTACAGTTTGGTATATAAGGAATGCAGGGAACTTGAAATGTCTCCAGCCTAATGTTGAGGATTCTAATGTGGACCTCTGTCTACTATCTCTTCCAATACCTCCCATCGATAGTGCTCCTAGAATTGATAGCACAAAAACCTATTACATGATCAGGAAGACCCATGGTAACCTGGGCCATGTTTGCAGAACATCCATTTGACTCCAAGTTCTTGGCAAAATGTCTAGGGATAGCCATACATATATGTATGGATGTGAAAAAGTTTCTCAATGAAGAGGAGGTGAGAAGAACAATCACCATGGTTTTGGACAAGGAACAAGTAAATACCATGGGAAGGAGAGGTGATGAGCTCATTGTGTATTGAGAAGGAGATTCATATACAAATTTGGAGGCTTTTGTTCAAGAAATGCAAAAATTCCACCACAATCTATTTGTTGCCTATACGAATGTGTCATGTCTTTGATTATTTGTTTTGACTTTGTTCCTTCCATTACATATACAAACCCTCCATGCATTGCATCCTATTGTTGTCAAATAGTTCAGTTGTTGTAATTTTCTCACATATAGTTCATTTAGCATAGTAGGTATATCTACTTCTACATCATCAAACAACGAGAAGCATTTTTTGTTTGTGCCTTTTAGGTGCCATTTTTTCTACATAATATGGATTTCCTTCATTGACATTGGAATTGTGTATGATTTGTTTTCCTAAGTGAGATATTGACCATAAGAGCGATATGAATGGCTATATGAGTATAATATTTTGACATCATAACAAATTATTAGCCTCCCTCCACTTAGATGTCACTCCCTTCCCAACGATACTTTCCATATGTCTTTTTAACATTGATTTCCCTAAAGAAACTACACTGTAGTGAATTCAAATTGGTGGAAGACAGGATGTGCCCATTAAATGCATTAGTTTTCATCACTAACACATTGATATATGGAAATGCATTGATCTCTATATGTTAGTTTCATGTTTTCAATTCATTCAATGAAATGTTTTATTTGTTTAAAGCTTAAACACAACTTTGTTCTTATTAAAAGTGTAGTTTTTCATTGTAGCTTCATATTTAGTAACCACATTTTCTTCCATAGATAGTTTCATTATGTGGATGGTTTTCATCTCCAATTTCCTTCAAAAATGAAAAAAAAAAAATCTAATCCCCCATTCACCCTACAGAATAGCCTAAACTTGTAGAAAACAAATCCACTTTTCAGGAAAAAAATGGATCTAAATCTGACTAGATTTCTAGGGGTAGCCTGAGATTCACACGATCATAGCTCCATGAGTTTTAGAACCTTGTTCTCTATGGTTTTTCTTGACTTTAAACTAACTCAAATTATTATAAAATAAATCAAAGTTTAGGATTGACCAAAAATTTCAATTCTATTGTATTCAATGAGAGGGGAATGCTACATGAATACATTGCTCCCTCAACATACAGGTTATCATACTTCAATTGATATGGATTATGTTGGGAATGAAATGAAGGTAGAGATATAACAAGGAAACACACAGAGATATTGTAAGAAATAAAATAGTACAATTGAACTCAGATTCTATTAATGAATGAAATACAAAAGACTGTAAAATGCAAAACACACAAACTAGCTAGAATGGTGGTAGCTTATCCATGAAGAGCGAGGGATGTGTTGGCTACACTCATTCGTAAGAAGTTAATTAAAAATAGGAAGAAAATGAATTTTAACATAAAGAATAAATGATAAAACCCTAAACATCCAAAACCTTAACCCTGAAAGATGAAACACAAAAAGGTTTGCAGGCCCCGATGTGATTAGTTGATACACCAACTTCCCTGGGGCATAAATTTTGCATACGATTTCCATTTGGGGTGATTGGTAGCCTATTAGAAAGGTATAGCCAAGAAAGACACATTCCAAATCACACAATATTTTCCCATGATTATATAGTGAGCGTTTCCACACCAAAATAACGTCATTTAGGGCCTCAAAACGACCTTGGAAGTTTGGGACCTGAAAAACTATATAAAAACTACCAAGATGTGGAACCATTATGAATTAATGGAACATGTGGGTGGCCACCAGGATCCACCTGAAACATTCCTCCCCTATTAGGAAGAAATGGTATCCATCACATCAATTTCCTCCATTAGACGAGGAATCTTCTAATCTTACTCTGCTAGTGCCAACTGTCTTCCCATGGGTGGCTTCCATTTCCACATTGCAAAAACCACTAGTAGGTATCCATATTTGAAGGTTCTTCCTTTCTCCTGATCTTCCTCACAAGAGGCCATGAGTTCCTCTAGTAGGTAGCTGCACTAGTTGAATACAACTCCATTTGCGTAGAAGTCGGCTACTGAAAGAGTGTCTAAGGTGCATTCACCCTTGTAGTAGGAACGCATCACCTTGCCCGCAATTACATAACTGGTTGTTCGAATTGTCTCCAAAATTATTGGGTCAATATTTGTTGTTCACCCACCTCTGTGTGTGTGAAAATTTTCATATAGGCTAACTTCACCTTTCTTCTTCTCGTTCTTTCTCGGGCCTTGAAATCCTTTGGAAACATCCTCACCCTCGAAAGATAATCCAGTGAGTTGGTGGATGTTGTCTAAATGAATCAGATATAGTTGGTCGAGACATAAGATTTTGTCATGAACTCGACTTATCAGAAACTTTGTGCATTGCACAACCTCACGAGTGATCCTGAAGACCAGTAGATCCCCAAGGTGCATGATTGTGGAGTTGAAAAGGTTGATGAACTCTATCTTTGAGACAAACTGCATGCGTCCCATTGTATCTAGGACCAAGTCCCAAAACACGACAATTTTGATCTATGGAAACAATACCTGGTCCATCAGATCAAGGTCCAAAAGTTTCACTATCTCTGTCTTCCCCTTGACATCCCCAAAGATCATGATCCTAGGATCATATGGCTCATCTAGGATTTCTTCTTTGGGAGATGAAATTTGACCTCCCGTTGCTCTCGAAATGCTATATCTGAGGTGCTGATAAGATGGGTGATTTGGGACCGACTTTGTGACAGGGGAACAAAAAATATCTTAGGGTATGCACGATTCCATAAAATTAAAAATATGGATAACACTAAACAATGATGCTTGCTCGCACATTCACGGGGTCTTCTAAATGGATAATTGGAAAAATATGTAGATGCATGTAAAGATACTCATCATTAGGCCATAAACACAATCTTAGGCTTAGGTGTTCGACGAGACGGATAACAGGGTAAGATCTATCCAGTGATCTTGGCTTTTAATGAATGGATTAACAAGCATGTGGTCGAGCTCAGGGGCTTAAATTTTTAACAACTTAGAAGCACGACATGGATATCGATGGAATTGGTGTGTATCACACCTTTATGGTTTAATGGAGAGTTCTGATGGGTTATAGTGGCTATCATAAAGAGTATAAATGGAACGAATGTCTATGGCACATGGGCTATGATGAAGTTTAGATTCTCCCTCCCTTCGACCACAATGGGGTCCCCGTCATATTTAATGACTTAATTTAATGTAATTGTGGCTCTTTTGATCCTGTGTGTCCGAGTAAGCAATTCTACGCAAAAGCAACGCTTAGACTGAAAAATAAAATATATGGCATGGCGCAATCAATGCACACTTCGATGTTATTAATTGAATTAAAGAAATTACTGGAAATTAAAATCTAACTACTATACATGCTCCTTTGGACTGGAGAAATCATGCTTTGGCTCAAGCATGAGAAATATAGGGTTTCAGGTGGGCTCCATTCACCCATCTCGATTGAAGGATACCATCTAGTTGCACTAGCCTAACTGCACCAAATTGTTGGATTTCCACAACTATGAATGGACCCAACCAATGCATGCACAAATTTCCTAGATGTTTCTGATATTGGTTGTCATATATTAGTAACTTATCCCCTTGCATGAATATTTTGGACTTAGTATTCCTGTCATGCCAAGATTTCTGTCTAGCTTTCTCAATTGTCTGATGAAAAATCGCTAGAAATCTTGCTTCCTCAAGTTCTTGCAAGTCTGCAATCCTCAGTGTAATTGATTCATCATCTGTCATGTGTGTATCCCATGCTATATAGAGAACAGGGGTAACAAATGCTATGGGCACAACTTCTTTTTTCCCATAGACCAACTGAAATGGGGTATACTTGTGTAGCTTCTTTGTGGTAGTCATATAAGCCCACAAGAATTCTGGAACTTTGTCTTCCTAGTCTTCCCTGTTTGCGCAACATAATTTTTTTAGTCCTCTTTCCAGAATTTTATTGAATGCCTCCACTGTACCATTGGCTTGTGGATGGTAGGTGTTAGCACTGAAAGTCACACTTTGATTGCTAAAGTGTAAGCTCAACACCCATCAATAGGTTTGATAGATAAGTTTTTTATGATGGTGTCAAATGGATCAAAACTTAGTCAAAACAGTGAAATCACATAAAGTTCCAGAATAGATGTATCAGCAAATGAGGTCTTGGATAACTTAGATAAGTGTTTTGAAGATTCAAAAGGATATATATAATACTTAATGAGAAATGAAAATGTCTACCACTCACATCAGGCAATACTAGCATACATCTGAGGAAAATATTTTGACATAAGAACTCCTTTAACCAAAAGATAAACTCTGAAAAAATCATAGCAATGTCACAACGAAACCTCCATTGCGATACATATACAATAAATCAAATCAATCATTCAAATGATAGTAAATCAGAGTAATATTGAGATAAGATAATGGAAATAAATTGATTTCTATTAAAAAAAAAGTCTCAAATCTAATACACAAAATCCAGAGGATGGCTCTGTAATTCCACAACTTCAAAAAAGTATGAGTCTCATTACAATCCTTCAAACCGTTCAATGATTTTAAATCTCTATCTTATAGCCTAGGCTATCAATGACAACTTTACAATTCAAATTTCCCTTCTTTGCTAGGATTCCCACACCTAAAGGTGTAGTAACTACAATTGTTCAACAAAAAAGTAACAAACTGCTAAAAACTAGGAACATGTTGGTAACCTCCTTGATCATATTAAATGTGCTCGATGACATGTGATCTGAGCCCATATCCCTTGGTCAGGTGTCCATCCATTCTTCAATTGAACTTCTAGTAGCTGTTATAACATTATCTTCTCATTTGGAAACTGTTTGTTCCTCCAAAACCTCCAGATCAGGAGTTTGCAATGCACTTCACAACGCTAAATTGTATCAGCTAGTTCACAGCACCAGACACTGCAAACTCTCCTGTAACTACTCTATTTGTTTGAAAATGCATCAAGAACACTCCAAAACTATCCCAAGTTTCAAGAACTTCTATAATAATATATGATAGTGGTATAAGACATAGGAGAGCTTAATGCATCCTCAATTAAATCCTAACTTATCAAATATGACTGTCTTCAAACTATCAAAATACCAAAATAGAAAACTGTCAAAAATGGTCTGAGTCAAGGTGTCCATCTCCTTCACTTTCTGAATCTGGAGCTCCTCCTGGTGGCATATTTATCTAATAGATCCAAATTCTTCTTGTCGAGCTCCTCCCTGAAAGGTTGCAAGTCCATCTTTAGCCCTCAGATCTGACTCTGGTAGGCTATATTCTGTCTGTACATGTTTCTAAGTTGCCTGTGGAGAGGTCAAAATATTTTAGCTATAAACTTGGAATTTTCAAGAGTTCCAAGATACATATCCATAAGATCACTTAACTTCTTATTTTCAACCAAATCCTCCCTTTTTAGTTTGGAAATTTCAGTCCTTGCCTCTTTAAGCTATTTGTTTAGCCTCTTAAAAGTAGGATTTTTTGGAGGAGTGGTTATGTATACAATTTCAATGGGCTCTTTGATAAGTACACTTTTTCCCTTTCTCTGGATGGGGGCTCTCACTGACACTTTCTCCACAATTAATTCATTCTTTGTTGATTCTCTGGTAACGGGTCTCTTTGCCTTGACCTTGTCTGCAACAGGTGGTGAAGAGAATAATAACTTTCTCCCTCTCAGACCTATGGCTCTAGCTAAAGGAGTCTCCACTGGACCAGGAGATGGAAAAGGTGAAACCTCTCTTTGTGGGGACTGAGAAGTCCCTCCTTCTTCTACATGTTCCTTTGTTGCTTTATATTTCTTAGAAGACTTGATGCTCTTCCTTGTCTTATTCATCTCCAACTATACAGTCTTGTCAACCTGAAGAGGTTTTTGTACCTTAGACTGTGGGGTAGGAGCAATGTTAAGATAAAAGTTGGAAGAAGTAATGAATTCTTCCCATTCCATGTTTCTCTTACTTAATTCCTCCATCACCAACATATTTATCAGTCGTGAATGAAAAACACTTGATTCAACTGCCTTAGACTTAGCTTGAACCCTATTAGACATTTTTACAATACTTCTGAACAAGTAAAACAGAAGATTCATAACATCTTTCCCTGTGAAGTGTAGCAGTAGTCTTATGTGATATTAATAGATCATGTTAAATATCCCTTCATAGGTAAAGTATCTTTGAATTATCTTCATTATTTTATCAAAACCCTCTGACATATGGTTTCTAGGCACACCCTTTGACAAATTGTCTTATTGGTGTTATGGTTTGAGGAATTCCCTTGAAAAGACAACATTTAGAGTCATGGCCTTGAACCATCTCTTCCCAGTACTAGGTATCTGAGTGGCCACTGATATGGTACTCTCGGATACCTCAAATTCTAGTATCTCAACCTTGGTCTTGGTTCCATCAAAGTTTAGTGCAAATTCTTTAACCACCTCTAGGTGACCTCTCTGCATTTTCTGACAGAAGTTAATACAAACCACTCTTTGGAAGACTTCCTTGATCAGGGGTTCCTCAAACAAAAGATGCATATCATAGGATTTTGTCCTCACAATGTCTCCACCTTTATGAACAATTTTTTTTTATGATTATCCATATGTGTTATCTAGGCAGGTTTTATCATAGTACTGAAAAATTACCCACAGTAGAGAGCAGGGGAGTTGAGGAAATGACTACTAGAATCAATAAGAAAAATCCACACAAACCTCTTACAATGAAAATGTTTCTAAATAAGTCTGAAATCTTTTAACCATGAGATTATATTCACAAAGGACTGTGAATAGATGGTTAATTGGTAAAAGGGCTAATTTGCAAGGATGCTATAACAGAGAGTTCGCAGTGCTGGATGACTACACAGAGTTCGCAGCACCATAGTCAGGGTTTAGGAAAATCTATATGAAAAGAGTGATGCAAAGGCCAAGGATCATAAGGTAGGGTAATTCAAGCCCAAGAATGCAGATGGTTTCTAGAGATAAGATGTAGAGAAAGGGGAGAATGTTATGGAGCTTAATTACAAGTCTGTGAGATAGTTCACAATGCCAGAAATCTAGTTTGCAATGCCATACAAGGGAGAAGCCACTAACCCCTTTCTAGGCCTTAAAACAAGGTGGGAAAGCTCATGAAGTACCTTGTATCCTAGAGGTAGAATTTGATATCTTCATATCTACTCAGGAGCACCTACAAGTGGTCTAACAACCAACTCATCCCCTATAGCCAGCTCGCAACGCTTGTCTATAACACTAGTTCCCAACGCCAAGCTGGAGGATATTTTGCACACTTGGAGAAAATGATTAAGACATCCATAAACATGATTCCTAAATATTGATTTAAAATTCAACTCTGAAATCAAGGAGATCTCCAATGACATGACCTTTTAAGAGAAATGATGATAATAAATGTAATATGTACTTTGAAAGACACTGCAAACTCTCCTAGTGAGTTGCCAGCGTACAACTCATATTAGATATGAAATTTTAACAAGTTGAGTGACAAGGAGATGGGGTCATTGTACAACATGGAGAAGGTGACATGTCAGGGTCATAATGATAAATTTCAAAGATGTGACTCAATGAATTTTCAAACCCAAAACCAAACTAATCATAATTTATTCATGCTCCAAAATGGAAAAGTTTTATGGGAAAGGGACCTAAAACCTATAACCTAAGGTAAAACTATGACACAAAATCAAACTAAAGATTTTTATTGACCCATGACAGTCTATGTGATAAAAATAGGTACTGCTCTTATGGGGTTGTATAAGGAATTCTGTTGTCAACATTGTGATTGTACTGCTGATAAAGTGACTACCTTGATCACTCGTCAAAATTCTAGAACATCCAAACTGAGTGATAACGTTCTCGAAGATAAATATAGCAGTTGTATCTATAGAATAGTCTTGGAATGCCTCTTCTTCAACCCATCTTGTGAGGTAATCAGTTGTGGTAATGATATATCTGTCCTTTGAGTGCTTAGCCTGGGGGTTGATCAGTCCAATTAAATCAACAACCCACTTCTCAAATGCCTGAAGTTATATGCCTGGATGAAGGAGTAATTCTTCTAGGCGTGACGACTTTCCTACTTTTTGGCAGCTGTCACAAGATGTAACATATTCCTTAGCATCTTTAAATAATGTATCCCACCATAATCCAGCTTGAAGCACCTTCTGTGCAGTAGCTTCACCTCCAACATGTCCTCTCGCAACTCTATTGTGGAATTCCCACAAGATATGTTGCCTTTCATGATTGAAGAAACATCTCCTAAGGATGTTGTCGAGTCCCAATTTGTAAATTTGTCTGGAAATCAATTGATAGTCTGCTGCGTGAACCACCGTATTTCACTTATGGGTTGCGGAGTAAGTTTCTAGGCAGGTCCATGTACTAAGGAAAACAACAATATCTTCAAGATACTCTTGGATGGCCTCAATCCGGAATAGGTCTGCATTTGAGAGCTGATCATCCACTGCTCCACCACTTTCCCCTGACTCCAACCTGAAAAGGTGATCTGAAACTACATTGCATCTTCATGTTTTGACAATTATTTCAAACAAAAATTCTTGAAAAATCAGTAGCCACCTACA
>WSFP011506978.1:0-13379 GCA_009831015.1 Picea engelmannii | reverse complement strand
ATGTGATTGGTAATATAATGCTTGATGTGATTGGTTAAAGTGTAATGCTTAATGTGATTGGTAATATAATGTTTGATGTGATTGGTTGAAGTGTAAGTGACTGTGTGAGAAAAAAGAAATCAAATATCACTATCTTGTGTACATGCATTTAGTGGTGTCTCAGTGGTTTCTTGAAACAGCTTCTATCACACAAAATCTCCTCAAAAAAATATTAATAAAAACCTATTCCATGGTGTCTTGAAACAGCTTCTATCTCACAAAATCTCCTCAAAAAAAAATTAATTAAAAAACTGTGATAGAGTGGTCATTTCATTTGTTTGGTTTCACATTTAAGAAATTGTAGTCTACGCATCTTCTTGCTGTTTGGTCCAATGTTTCATTCATTTGTTTGGTCTCACATTCACGAAATTGTAGTCTACGCATCTTCTTGCTGTTTGGTCCTCTGTTTCATTCTGATTTCTATTACTTCTCAAGTTTTGTGTTACTTCATTAAACTTATGACTCCTCCAGGATGTTGCAATCTATGTGCAAACAGGCAGTCATACATATTGGCACTTTTGCCCCTCTGCATTCTTTAAGGGGGCTGTTATAACATTACTTCAGGATCCAAAATGGAACACTCCCAACAATATTGCAGGCTACTATCTCAGCAAAGATACCGTTTGTCCCTTTATGATATTCCCATTCTGTCGCTTTAGGGCGAGGAGCTATTAAAAATATAGATGTCTACCAATTCCCCAACTTCGATCGGTCCCGTATTGTGCAACCTTACATAGATTTGGGTGTTACTCTAAGTGTAGCGGTAAGAGGTTAAAACCCCAGATATCTAGTAGTTTCACTACTTGGATCAAATCAGATACTAGAAAGTTGGAATTATGTTTTATGACTCTGTCCAAATTGTTTAAAGGTTAGTATAACAGTATGGCGCTCCGCAGAGGGCACTTTTGAATTTTCAGAATGAATGTTTTGGCTGTATATTTTATATATTTGTTTCTTTAAAACATCCTAAGATAAAAAAAATAAAAATAAAATCACTCTCAGTTTTACCAAAACAAATATATACAATTCTGTGTTTTAGACATAGTAGGTAGTTATTAATGTTTGGAATGAAAATATGTTTTTGAAGTTAGATCCAATTTTTTTGTTTTAATGGCCTGAGATGTATGTACTGGGCAGGCCTAAAGAGAACTGGCAAGAGCTGCAGGCTAAGGTGGGTTAACTACCTCCGGCCTGATCTGAAGCGCAGCAAGATCACTCCTGAAGAAGAACGTTTGATTATTGAACTCCATCGCCGTTGGGGGAACAGGTATTGTATGTCTTCATCATAAAATACAATAGAAACTCCGGGTCATATATATGTCTGTCTGTATTTATTCCAATTATGCAAATGGTCAGGTGGTCTCGCATCGCACAGAGTTTACCAGGAAGAACGGACAACGAAATCAAGAATTTCTGGAGAACTCGTATGAAGGGAAAATTGAATGTAGAAGCTGAGAAGGGCATCGGCGGCATGGATACAGACAACGGAGTACATTTTGAACCGTCAACGGGATCTTACTGCCTCCCAGTTACTTCATCTCAAATACCGTCTGAGCTAGACATTGCAGAGACTTCGAGTAGCTTCCCACGGCAAAATGCTGAGGAGATAACCGTCCAGACAATCACAACCCCGTATCTGCAAGATGATATTTTCCCCCTGGTAATCGCGAGTAGCGAAGGAAATTCTGAAAATGTATTGCAGGGCGGAGAAATTCATGGTCATTTTCAAAGTAGTGATGATGGGCAGGCGGGGGAAACTATAACGGAACATTTGGAAGGATCAGACAGCCTGTTTGAGAACACTAGATTACCTTACACATTTTCTGTGGGTTCTCTCGTAAATTTGTTATCTTCTGAGTTCTTTGCAGATAGCGCCACTCAAGATTGCAAAATACCTCCTCTTTCTTCCTATGTGCTAGGCTCCCCGGAGGCCTTCTCCGATAGCGAGAGTTACTTGAGTTGTTATTCGGATGTGTTATGGAATATGGATGAAGAAGATAACCGTTTCATTCCCAGTCGGCAACCCGCAGCGGCCGGGCGATTATATTGAGGAACCACAAACAGACCATCAAATGGAACTGTTTATTCTCTGCTCACTCTGTCTCTTCTTTCACAAAACCAGATCAGTAAATTTTGGTAGACACTGCAAATTTTATACCCCGCTTTTGTATGCTCAACGTCATTTCTGCGCAAGTGATTTCTATTAAAATACGGACAGACAGCGCAATTCATTAGGTATATCCAACGGATGTGTAGCAAAGCCACAGCAGTTAAAAGCCTCGTACCTCCAATAATCGAGTTACGTTGAACACAATTTTATGAAAATAAAGGGAGTTCGCTGTTTTGCCGTTTAAATGATATTTAGAATGCTAGGAACCGAGGGCAGTTCGTTGTTTTATCGTTTAAATGACAATTAAAATGCTATGAACTTTTAAATCACATTTATGATCGAGAAATGAAGAAGGTTACAATGAAGAAGATACCAAGGTTTCCAAGGTATGTATTGCTACTCACCAACGAGAAATGAAGAAGGTATCTCTTTTTTAATGACATACCTTGGAAACCCAATCATCACATTGATTCATTTCAATAAATACCTTGGAAATCCAATCATCACATTGATACATTTAAATTTTCAAGGGAATTTTGAACATTTTATCAGCTTTTTCAAAAACAATTAAATGCTTATTACAAATTTTACAAAGAGATTTCCATGAGGATACAATTCGATTACACCTCCCCGTTTACAATATTTTGGTTCCCAAAAATTTCAACTCCCTTTGATCTCCTTTTTTTTTGCGTTTGCATTCCTACCTCCTCTGCTGCCATCAAGCAAATTTTGGTAAAGCTTCAAGAAACGGTGCCTCCACTGCAAGATTGAAGATAAGAGTTGAATAGGAGCCACCTTGGACATAAGAATGTTTTTCATCTCATGGTTAGAGATGAAATTTGTTGCCGCGATACAATGTTGGACAATTGTTTCTCCTTGTGGTTTGCAACTCCTCTTTCCCCATGACCTTGACTCTCCACGCTGTATTCTTGGCTATTCATTTCTTCAGATGGATTTTTGGGTAAAGCCTCCAATATTTGGCCTCCCAATGTCTAGTGTATCTATAGCACTGGCAATAACTACTTAGCCTTCTAGAGTGCTAAACTTTTCTAGCCTTATGACCCTTTTTCTTGCAACAAAAGAAAATCAAAGATACTATGCCATCCAATGTTTTTTTTTCTCAAATCATATTAGTCACAACTTCTCAAAATATTTGGTAATCAAATCATATTTATAAAACACTTTATCATTTATCTTAGGCTATAACCCACTAATACTTTCCTACTAACTTGAAAATTAGGAAGCAACCCCAACACATGAGTATCACTTGTGCACCATTGACAAATAATAATAATAAACCCCATATTAGAAAGTCTAGAGATAGCTTCTATAGTGTCAGTGGAAGGGGCTTGTTTGGTCTCTTCGAAAAATTCTTGTAGTTTCTTCAAGGCCTCTTTCTTTGCTACCAAATCTTGGTATACTTGAGATGTCATTTTGATGAACCTCTCCTCTAGCCAATTATCGACTTGAGTGAGTTTCTCCCCCAATTGCAAGAGGTGTAATTTTCTTATGTCAGATTTATTGTAATTGTAAATGTGGAAAAACAAATATCATATAATACAATCAATAAATATGCAAACAAGAAACAAAGTTATTTACGTGGTTCACCCAAACGTTGGGCTATGTCCACCAAGCATAGGTATTGGTTGTCTTATTATTCAGATCAAAGAGATTACAGCAGCTCACTCACGCTCTTACTCTGCCTCTACGGGCTTACAAAATATATAAGAATACACAATTACAAAAGAATTGATTATTGAAAATGCATCTCTAATTTTGTCTCATTGGTTACAACGAATCACTGATTTATAGGATCTAGAATCCTAAACTTGGAAAATCATTGTAACCATTTCCAACAATCTCCACCTTGACAACAATTAACCTAATACCTTGATCCTTCTTTTTTTCATCACCTTTTTTGCAAGCCAAGCACCATCGTAGCTTCTTTAATAATACTGTTTTTGTGAACATGTATGCGCAGTCCTTTGATGTATGCACTTTCTCAAGAGAGATTCCACATTCGTCGATGACCTGTCTTACAAAATGGTACTTGATAGGTATATGTTTTGTTTTACTGTGGTAGGTTGGATTCTTAGCCAAGTGAATAACACTTTGACTATCACAAAGTAACTTTACTTTGTCCTACATCCTTCCAAACTCACTAAACAAACCTTTCAACCAAACTGCCTCTTTGCAAGCATGTGAAACAACTACATATTCTGCTTCTATAGTGGATAAAGAAACAATGTTATGTAGCTTTGACATCCAACTAATAGCTCCACCTACAAGAGTAAAGACATACCATGATGTCGACCTTCTCTTATCCAAATCACCTGCAAAATCATAATCAACATATCCACATACTAACTCACGACCATTGCTATAGGTGATACAGTAATCACTTGTGCCCCTCAGATACTGAAGCACCCATTTCACTGTTGCTCAATGCTCTTTATCTGAATTTTCCATATACCTGCTAACAACCTGAACTGCATGTGAAATATATGGCCTTGTATTAACCATCACATACATTAGACTTCCTACTACATTAGCATATAGTATTCGAGACATATATTCCTTTTCTTCTTTTGTACTAAGACACAAACTTGAAGAAAGATTAAAATGGGAAGCCAAAGGGACTGAAACTGGTTTCACATCGTTCGTACAAAACCTCAAAATTATATTATCAACATACTTCTGTTGTGACAACCGAAGCTTACCATCCCTCCTGTCTTTAAATATCTCCATGCCCAAAATCTGCCTTGTTGCTCCTAGATCTTTCATATAGAGCATCCTAGCCATCTGAGCCCTTAACCTGTTGATCTCAGTTATTCTTTTGCTTGCTAAAATCATATCATCAACATACAATACTAAGATAATGAATATGCCATTATTCAATTTCTTAAATTAGACACAATGATCATACTCACTCCTTGTATAATTATGGCTCACCATGAAAGAGTCAAATTTCTTGTACCATTATGTAGGCGACTACCTTAGACCATACAATGATTTCTTGCGCCTACAAACAAATTTCTTATTGCGATTCTGAACGAACCCTTCAGGTTGTTCCATGTAAATTTCCTCATCCAAATCTCCATATAAGAAAGAAGTCTTAACATCTAGTTTCTCCAACTCCAAATCAAGAAATGCGACTAATGCTAACACAATTCGAATTGAAACAGTCTTTACAACTGGTGAAAAAATCTCATGAAAGTCAATACCTTATTTTTTAGAATATTTGTTCGCAACCAACCTTTCCTTGTACCTTTCCACCTTATCAGCAACACCCTTCTTCAGCTTGTAGACCCACTTGCAACATACAATTTTTCTGTCCCTTGGAAGTTCTACCAGGTCCAATGTGGCATTCTTCTCTAATGCCTTCATTTCATCCTTCATTGCTTGTTTCCATTTATCAGTGTTATAACCCTTCACAACTTCCTGATAGCATGAAGGTTTATCATCATTAGTGCTTAAAGAAACTGACGAAACAAAATCATCGTACCTTCTTGGAGGATTTCTGGCCCGCGTAGACCTCCTTAGGGAAGTTTTTGGTTCATCAACAACCTGTTGAATGTCATTATCATCCATGTTTTCCTCTGTAGAAACCTCTTAATGAACATCTTCAGAAACTTGTTCATGTTCACTTTCACCTATATTTGAACTGGTTTTAAACTGAATATGTTGATACTTAGGTACTTCTTCATGTTTCATTTGAACATCTACATTTGATTTGATGAGAGATGATTCATCAAATATTATATCTTTGTTAATGGTGATCTTGTGGGAAGTAGGATCCCACAAATTGTACCCCTTAATACCATCACCATATCTAACAAAGATAAGCCTTTTTTATTTATTTTGGATCTAATTTAGAATGTTGATGTTCAGAATTAGAGCATAGGCATCACAACCAAAAAATTTAAGATTAGAATAATTACAAGGGTGACCTGTCCATACCTCTTCAATAATTTTGCATTCTATTGTTGTTGATGGTGATGGATTCACCAGATAACAAGATGTAGATACAACTTCTGCCCACAGTTCCTGCTGCAAGTTGGCATTACTCAACATACTCCTTGCTCTCTCTAGAAAAGGCATGTTCATGCGTTCAACAACTCTGTTTTCCTGAGGAGTATAGGCAATGGTTTTATGCCTATCAATCCAGAATTCCTTGCAATAATTCTCAATCTCCATTGACGTAAATTAGCCACCATTATCAGTTCTCAAACATTTAATGGATCTACCAATGCTCTTTTTCACTAAATCTCTAAACTGCTTGAAAACTGTAAATACATCAACTTTACTCTTCAACATATAGACCCAAACCTTCCTAGAGAAATCATCTATAAAAGTTACAAAATGTGATGATCCTCCATATGATATAGTAGGGGATGGTCCCCAAACATCAAAATGGATATAGTCAAAGATTCCTTTACTAGTGTCTCTTCCGGTTTTAAATTTCTGCCTATTCTATTTTCCATAAATACAATGCTTGCAGAAATGTAACTTTAAAGACTTTAGACTAGGAAGCAATTTTCTATCAGATAATACCTTTAATCTTTGTTCTCTCATATGACCCAACCATTGATTCCATAGTCGAACAAAATCACTATCATGTTGTCACATGATCTGAATCAGTTCTTCCTTCCAACAGAAACAGGTTACCAACCTTCTTCACTTTCATAACCAGTAGAATTCCTTTGTAGACTTTCATAAATCCACCTTGAAAAATACTCTTGTAGCCTATTGTGTCTAAGACTCCCAAAGAAATTAGGTCCTTCCTAAGCTCAGGTATATGTCTTATATCAGTTAATATTTTAATAGTTCCATCAAACATCTTAATTCAAATGCTACCAATTCCCACAACTTTACACGAGATATCATTTCCCATGTAAAATATTCCATCATCTATACACTGATAAGTAATAAACCAATTTCTATGAAGACACATGTGGTTTGAATCACCAGAATCTAATAACCACTATTGATCATGACGTGAACCAATACTAATTGATAAAACTTCATCAATCATACCTGGACCTATTGATGAACCTGTTTCGGTTGCATTTTCTTCCTTTGTCTCCTTTGGCGGGTCTTCTTTGGAGGCTTGTTGTCTCTTCCAACAATCCTTCTTTAGGTGTCCATATTTTCCACAAAACCAACACTTAAATTTTCTCTTCCTTCCCTTCGAATTTGACTGAGAGAAATCCCTCTTACTGTGTCCTCTTTCTTTAGGTCTACCTCTGATCACCATCACCTCAAATGTAGAGGTTTCTGAATTGGATTTCTTCCGTGTTTCCACAGACAGTAAAGCTCCAACAATATCATCAAACTCAATAGTTTCTGTTGAACTGAAACTAATAGAGGTAACAAAATGATCCCATGACGCGGGAAAAGAACACAATAATGTAATTTCCTTATCTTCGGATTCAAATTTCACTCCCATGCTATTCAACTGGACTAAAAGAGTATTAAATTTTTTTAAATGATCAACTATCTTCATACCTTTCTTCATGCATAAATTGTACAATTGTCTTTTCAGGAAGATCCTGTTTGTCAAGGATTTCGTCGTGTATAGGATTTCCAGCTTTGACCACAAATCCATTGTTGTCTTCTCTGTAACAATTTTGAATGGTACATCACTGTCCAAACACATGCATATGGCACTCAGTGCTCTTGCATCCATCTCATCCCAGTCATCATCTATTATGGTCATGGGTTTCTTTGTTTTTCCCAAAAGTTCCTTCACCATGCCTTGTTGCACGAGCATATCATGCATCTTAACCTTCTAGATCTCAAAATTGTTCTTTCCATTGAACTTCTCAATTTCAAACTTAGCACTCTGTGTCTTTTCCATTAGAGGAAACAATCCTAAAAACACCATTGCTTGTAATAACCAAGGCCCATTGAAAAAATAATGTGGAGGAATAATAGTTTAAACTTTACAAGGTTTAATAAAAAAGTTTAATAAAAAAACCTCTTACTAAACCACCTTTTGCTCACCTTTTATTAAAAAAAAAAAAAAAATCACTTTTTAAAAATAAAATATTCACCTTTTCTTTAACTCCTCCACCATTTTTTATGCTACACTGCGACGTGCTTCAAAGGGCCATCGCACCTCTAAATGCAACTAGGATGTGGCGTTCTTCAATGGGTCGTCGCCCCTCTCAATACTGCTATGGTGCGACAATCTCACGTATTTTCAAGAAACAAAAGTTCAACTAGTGTGTCGTCGCACCTTCCAAGAGGAGGCCCCTGTGGCAATGTGGGAATCGACGCACCTCGCGCTATTGTTGAAGCCCTTCTGAATTTTTACACTCTCGACGTCCTCTCTTCAAACCATCTCTGATACCACTTGTTCTAATTATAAATGAAGAAACACAAATATCATATAATACAATCAATAAATACGCAGGCAAAAAACAAAACTATTTACCTCGTTCACCCAAATGTTGGGCTAGGTCCACCAAGCATAGGTATCGGTTGTCTTATTATTCAGATCAAGGAGATTACAAAATCTCACTCACGCTCTTACTCTACCTCTATGGGCTTACAAAATATATAAGAATACACAGTTACAAAAGAACTGATCATTGAAAACACATCTCTAATTTTGTTTCATTGGTTACAACCAATCACTGATTTATAGGATCTAGAATCCTAAACTTGGAAAATCATTGTCACTGTTTCCAACAAGATTTTGTTCTCATGGTGGTGAAGTAGTCGTGGCTTTTGGAAAATTATTTTTCCATCTAATATTCTTTCTTCCTCCAATACTGAATTTCCTTTTCAATCTACCCATTGAAGTCTCCCAACTTTTCCTTCTTCTCCCTTTTCCACATTTCTCACAAACCTACTCCAATACCTTGTAATTTGTAAATGGTAAACTTATGGTTTGTCCATTTTGTCAACACAATTAAATTTAAATTGTAATATCTGTATAATCTTCAATCCCAACACTTTTTTCCATTCATCACATCCTCGAGTAATACAACAATTTCGCCAACTATACATAGCCATAAAATATTAAATATATTAACATAAATAATTGTAAGGGCTATCAATGCGCTTTGAATTAAGGATGTGAATAAGATTTGGGTTATATGTAGAGTTTACACACTTCGAAAGGATATGTTGGTTGTAGTTTATAACTACATAAAAAATCAATGTTTAGTCTCTAACTGATACATGAAGAATGAATGTCGCTTTGAATTGAGGATGTGAAGAATATTTGGGTTATATGTAGAGTTTACACACTTCCAAAGGATATGTTGGTTGTACTTTATAACTACATAAAGAATCAATGTTTAGTCTCTAACTCATACATGAAGAATCAATGTTTAGTCTCTAACTCATACACTGAAGCATTTCTTAGGCAACACTATAACATTCAATCAACTAAGAATCCTCAAGTATTTTTGCTCCAATATGGGTATGACTGTTAATACTGATAAGACTAAGGTCATGATTATTAAATCCAATAAGATCCCTTATGATACCTTTGTATATGACAACAACAACTTGGAGGAAGTGACTTCATACAAATATCTTGGAAATGATATTCACCACAAGCTCAATTCGAATTAGAGCATTGAGAAAAGGATTATTGGGGGATGGAAAGATTATTATGGGCTTGAAAACAATTGTAAATCAACTGATCTTTGGAGTTGGAATAAGAAGAAACTCCTCTTTAAGACTCTTGTTACACCTCTTATTCTTTATGGATTTGAAGTCTGGGGATGTAGTATCTCTCATGAATCCTGGAGAAAGATAGAGCAAATACAAAAGAATTTTATACCCTATAATATCAAAATTAAAGGAAATACGCCTTATCCCATCCTCCTCGTAGAAACAAACCTCTCCCCCATTGAGGGCATGGCTATGACTAGATACCTAATGTATAAGAACAAGTTAAACAACATGGAAGACAAGAGGCTACCTAAAATTGCTTCAAAATCAAGTCATAACCACCATTGACTCAAGCGAGGATGGCATAAAGAAGCTCGGTCTTAGCTAAACTATTGGGGAATCATAGAAAAAACCATTTTGCAGAATAAAGATAGTATTAAAAAAAATGTCAAATCAAAATTTAAGGAAAAAATGTGGTGTGATAAAGAGTTAGAGGAAAAAAGAAAATTAAGGTATTAAAAAGATGTAATCAACCCTAATCTAGAAGATCAAAATTATCTAACTGTTTTGCCAAGTGTAAAGAAAAAAATAAGCATTCCTAAGATAAGAACAAATTCTCACGAGCTCCATAGTCAAACTGGGCATTGGTCAATTCCTAAAACACCATGGGATGAAAGAGCGTGTGACCTTTGTGACACTAAGAAGGTTGAAGATGAAAAACACTTTCTCTTAGATTGTCCAGCCTATACCCATATTAGATCTCATTTTCAAAATATTGATCACACTACCAACCTTCCTAACCTCTTAACTCAACAAAAGTATGGTGGTCTTGGAAAGCTTCTCTTAATGCTTTTCGAGCAAAGAAACAAAATTCTAAAGAATCGCAAGTAATCACTTACCCTCTTAAGGTCAGATAGACCAATTAGGTCTTAGTGGACATTAATCATCATCATCATCATAAGCGACATCATAATGAATAAGATAAGTAGTATTCCTCATTCAAACAACCATTGAACAAGAACATAGCAAGTAAGTAAAAAAGAGAACATAATTTTTACAGTAGAGACTCAAATGAGAAGAAAATCAAGTTGATTGGGGATTTTATTAAGATTACATTGAGCCTATCTCACGATGAGTAAAGATTGTTATTGAACCATGGCCATATGCAAAGATTGTTATTGAACCATGGCCATATGCAAGTTTCATGGCAGTACTCATCAAGTACACTGTGATATGTGTTACATGTGCTTCTTCATTTCCTCTTCTCTATTTCATTTAATCCTCTTCATCGGAACCAACCATTATAATGATTTGTTTCAACTTCCAAGAAAATTTTGAACATTTTCTCAACTTTTTCAAAAAAAAAAAAAAAAACAACTATATGTTTATTGCAAAATTTACAAAAAAAAATATTTGATTAAAGATCCAATTCAAATCAGATACACAAGTTCATAGCTTTAATATATAATAGTGAAAACTTTTTTATTGATGCTCGAGGATTAGGTACTGATTTGGAAAATTCTCCTATTGAAGTTTATCAAATCAATTCAAAAAGATTCCGAAATTGTACCTCATTTGAGGTATGATATCTATCTTTCTCGTTTCCACCGTTTCAACAATTGAAAAATGAAATCTACCAATCTCTACATGAAATTGTACAAAACTGCATAACAATTTGCTGTTAATTTGATGAGTCATGCTTTGTATTTTGGATTCAAAAAGATTTCGAAATTGTACCTCATTTGACTTATGCTATCTCTATGGAATCTACCAAACTTTACATGAAACTGTATTTAGTGGTTTGTATTTTGGATTGAGCAATTTTAATTTTTATTATAAAAAAATCAAAACTGTATAATAATTTGGTATTCGTTTGATAAGACTGAGCTGTTAATTATATATATATATATGATAAGGAATAGTTGTAATTCATAGAAAGTTTAAAAAACCTACAAAATTTTAAAATCATAATTTTTTAAAATTTCAACATTTTAGTTATATTATTTTATTAATTATAATTTTTTATTAAATTTTAATAAAATATATATATATATTATTTTTCTAACAATATTATATATATTTATATTAATATTTCAAAAATATAAATATAAATATATATATATTAAGAAGTACGGCACGCCCAACAGAAACCTCAAGGAGCTGCCAATCAACACTACTGCAGTCTAGTGCGCTTCTCTTTTGCACCCTCGGCTGAGTGTGCACTCCACGATCAGTCTATTGCTCAACACTGCATTATCTCTGCTTTGCGCATTCATTCATATCTGTCGTTCACCGGTTACTATCATTACCGTCCAGCGTTGTGCCATGTTCCGTGCTCATTCCTCTTACAACATACGTTCATTCGCCAGTCTGTTGTATGGAGCACTCTAGCAAATTCGTTCAAGATCACACACATCTTGGTACCTATCCATAGCAAGGGATCGGCTTACAATAGCCTCCACTTCCCATACCGCTACGTTCCATAAAAAACTACATCTTTATCACTTATATTTCGAACGACCTCAACGCACAAGTCCACAAAGGGGAGGAGGAGAAGAGCAATATTCTTGACAAAAGAGCAGAAGAGCTCCAGAACCGACCACAAAGGTCACCGGCAGCAATGAGTTACAGAGCGCCAAGAAGTGCAAGATCACGGCACTGGCACCCATGGAAAAACCGGCAAGGGCAAAAGTCTGAGCAGGCATTACACCCTGAACAACCAGGAAACACTGGAGCCAAACTGGATGGAGAGAAAAACAAGACGGCCACAAGGATTAGGGTTCAGAGCCGCGGCTCCACAAGGAAAAATCCATCACCTCCGATAAGCAATCGCAAGTTAAAATCCACAATGAAGGCCGAAGATCTAAGAGCCGCAAAGGAAAACCCCCGATCAGAACTTTGAAACGCTGGACAGTAAGACAAATGAGTCCCCATCCACGATGAAGGACAGATCCGAGAGAGGAAGCACCGGATCTGGAAAAGCCGCGACCTAGGAGGCCAAAACAAAACCCCACCGCCGAAACAAAAACGGAAACGAAGCAGAGAAGGACAACCGAGACCAAAGACAGCACCGTGCAAAGATGAGCCGGATAATCGGTAAGCGAAAATGCGCGAGCTCCGCACCAGCCAGAAGATCCACGAACACGGGGAAAGAAACCTTGGCCACCTCGGTAACGCATCCAAAAACAGGGGACACCGATTAAACCTGCAAACGGAAAAGTCGAAAAGATTGGCTTGGGTCTGCGGCTAGGGAAACCCTAGCCACTGATCCTCTTCAAAGTTCAAATGAAGTTTATTATTGTCAAAATTGTGTTAAATATATACACAAAATATACATTTAAATCAATTTTTACATAATTTATATTTAAATGAGTCATAATATTTTCTTGGAAGATCTTTATTTGATATTTATAAATAAAATATAATAATATTATAATAAATTCAAAACTCTACCCAACAAAACTCGATCCAAATCTTTTGGTTATATAATTATAAAACATAACTTGTACTTAAGTATATCTTTTTAAAACCATAACTTGTACTTATATCATTATAATATCTATAGGGTGACATTATATAAAATTCATGCTGGTTTAAA
>WSFP011506977.1:0-13379 GCA_009831015.1 Picea engelmannii | reverse complement strand
GGTGCTTGCTGAACATCTTAAGAAGACGAGGTTTTTTCCCGGGTTGGGTTTCCTCTTGAAAAATCTGTGTCTCATAATTGTGAATGAATGCTGTGTGTGTGATTGTTGTTCGTTATGATATATGCTTTATGTTTACAACACTGTTTTTCACAATAAAGACTTACTGCCACTAAGATTAATGATTCGAAGTTAAAATTGAGAGAGATTGTTAATAATTTACAATAACTGATTCACCCCCCCCCCTCAGTTATTTCATACCTGTAACAACGCCAAGGCCTATGCACACGGACGTTTTTAAGCAAGTTTGAGAACTTTTATTTCTAGGCCATCCTGGACCCATTTTGGCTCCTAGATCCATTTTTGGATCAATACTCCCCACTAAGACCTTTTGGTCCTCCAAAAGGTTACAAAATTGACCTTACTGATTACATACTCATAAGGATAAAACAAAAAACTATGTTGTACAAAAGGATGTTATAACAGGTCATCATTACAACATGTGTGATTACATTAATGGAAGCAAAATACAATGAAGCTGTGACATCCACTTCTAGAAAAACCAAGTGAACGATTTCTTTCCTTCATGTTGTTCCTCTTGCTTCACTGGTACTGCCTCTTCCTTTGTGAGTACATGTGCCATCCTTTTGTCCTTCTTTGGACAAAGCTCCAGATTAAGCTTCCAACATTTAGCCTTTTGATGTCCACCCTTGTTGCAAAACGTGCAATGGTTTTTCGACATCCAAACTTGGTTTCCCTTCTCTTTCTTCCATTGTGGAGTTGAGTCTTTATGTCACATCTTGGCCACACAATGCTTGGGTGAATGAAAAAACGTACAAGGATACATATTCCACAAGTTTTGGATTAGATGATTATGCTTTTTATAATAAAAATAGATTTGGAACATACATGACCATTATACCTTTCTTGTTGATCTTTACTTTTCTTTGGATATGACTTGCATTCACTATCACCATCAGGGAGTGATACACTATCACCTTTCGTGAATTGTTTCCGCAATGACTTAAGATGGTCATTTGAAGCATCACTTGCTTCCAATGTTTTGGAGCATTCTCCAATATCCTCTTTGCCATATCACAATCATAAATAATGAGGTCTTTCCACAACCTCTATGGGATTAATGATACCTTGGCCTTTTCCTTCATAACCCATCTTGGTTAGCAATTTCAAAACTATACCTCTTGTATGTTTTTCAAATGCACCAAATGAACCATGTTGATGGGAAAAATGCGAAATTGATGAATGACTTCCACTGCATACCTCATAGATGATTTCTGAATCAGGTGTAGAAGGAAATTCCTTCAATGCTTCTTCTCTTTTGTCGTTCTTTGAAGATTTCTCTTGAACCGATCTATTTCATTCCAAGTAATCTTCATACAACACTTTCACCATCTCTTCCATGGAAAAGACAATATTTCAAAAATCCTTCTCATCTTGAGAAAGTACCTCTTTAGATTCCATTTTCCTGGTAGTCATGCAAACTCAAAAAACCAACCGTCAACTAGCTCTGATACCACTTGATCCAAAAAGATCTTTTAAAGACAATGGTTGAGCTTTAAAGCATGAGTTAAATTACCATTTAGGAACTGAATGAAAGAGGATGAATTAATGATGAAGCATAACAATCATAGTGAAATATACAAATATGGAAATAAGCATAAAGAAACAACAAACCATAATAACAAAGTTGATAACAGAGTTCAGCAATATCGCCTACGTGTCCGGGCCTTTGTCTTAGTGGTTGAGGCTTTCTTATTTCTGTTCAAAACTTCAAAAGTACATCATAAAATTTCCAAATGGATTACAAACTGATCTCGTTGTATTCTGATAGATCTCAAGAACCCATCAAAACTAACGGCACTGAAAATGAATGAATGAAGCTCCCAGAAATTCCTGCAAAGTTGCTCTCCTCAATGGCTTCCCTACATAAAAATATCTTTGGCTTTTCAATTATTCAACATTTTCCTGTTCTGAACCTCTCCTAAGGCTGCCAAGAACCTCTGGTTTATATAGGATTGAAGTGGGTAACAACCTCCCAACTTCCCCCAATATCTGGCCTAAAAAAGGGCCGAAGATCCTCCAAAAATGGACTAAATCTCTCAAAACTGGCTTAAAATCCATAAAAATATTTATTTTATGGTTAAAAACCCACTAATTGGAAAATAATAGGGCACAACCCCCTTCACATGGTCCCTTGGTCATATGGGCACCCTCCATGTGGCCCCAGGCTGGCACTGTCTTCTTGGCCCCCTTAAATGTCGGCCCTTGGTCATGTGGCTTGGCCATATGGCCACCACCTATACCTCCATGTGCCTTAAAAAATAGTTGGCCCCCTTGATTCCTAGTCCTGGTTGCATGTGTGGCCATGTTCCCACAACATTGAACTCCACAAGCATATAGTTGTTTAGCCCCTATTTTCAAGCCGTTGGTTATGCACCTTGGTCGGCAGGATAGCCTCACAGACTGAGCACTAAACCCACTTATTCACGTTCCAAAATATAAAGTAGGTCCATATGGTACTGCCATATGGAAATACCGTAAACCGGGGATTAAACCACAAGTAAATCCGCGCCAAAATTTTTAATGGAGTGGTCTTATGACACGATTTTGGTGTGTATGGTGTTGCGTCGGGGGCTGGGGCTAGACCCCAACCCTTTTCTCCATCGAATAAACCTCCATTCCATCTTAAATATTTAAATGGGAATATTTTTGTTAAATCACATCGTGGGTGGGCTGGTAGCCCGACCCTGCCAAAGTGCTCCCCCCTGCTCGGAGGTCGCGAGTTCGATTCCGGTGGAGTCCATAATATTTTTCCCATTGTCAAACAATGAAGGGGTGCCATGTGGCATCCCACGAATGGGCCACATGGCACCATACCATTAGCCCACATAAATTCCACATTTCAGAATATGATTCATTCAACTGTCCACTCCTACCCAGTCCAGTCAACGTCCATGTGTCATACGGACCTTGCCATGTCAGCCCATGCCAACTCAGTTGTATGAATGTGTCACATGTCACCCTTGCAGTGGTTCCATGTGTCACAATATGATTTTTCCATGCAACTACCAACGCATCACTACCACATTACATGTACGACCGTACGACTTGTACGGATTGCACAGTCATCAAAATTTTGCTTGTTTGACAAAATGAACAGATTGTGATATCTTTCACATAAGATGTTTGTTTGAGCATGTTCAAGTTGTGTTGGGTTCGTAACGTTGAGACCTATGCACACATCCATTTTGAAGTGATTCTGAGCACTTTTATTTTTAGACCATCCTAGACCCATTTTGGCTCTTGGATCCATTTTTGGATCAAGGAGAGTCATAAGTATTCTCTCGAGTCGTTACATTAACTGCCTTAAACATATATACCTGAGAGGAATTCGATGAAGCATTCCCATGGTGGGAATGACCTGTGTTTCCCCCTTGTAGAGGGGTAGGATTTTGTACAACCAGATGTTGCTACTGAACCAATTGGGAGGTACCCGTTAGAAATTTAGCAACCGCCTCACGTTGAGGGAAGTCTTTCATGTAGTGGTCTTCCTCGCAAATCATGAAAGGAAACTTAACATTTTTATTCAGTTGAGTATGAGCAGTATTTGGATTATCCTTCTCATTAGATTGTTTCTTGGATTTGCCCTTGTTTTTCTTCTTACCTCATGGTTGCTGAGATGAAGTGGATTGGACCGCATTCACCTCATAGGTTTGAGAAGGAGTGGAATTAGTTGTAGTGTTTGAAATAGAACTTGGTTCTAGAGTAGGTCTTGATGGATCATTTGACGGATGAGGAGTGTTAGGGATCATATTGTAAAGTGTGTTGGACTGGGAATACACCAAGTCCAAAAACTGTGCATGGATGATAACCTACTCCTCAGTAACAACTTTTCCCATAGAAACATCATGGGTAATGAGAGCCAAGAGAAACTTTGTAAACTAATCTGCAAGGAGTTGGTCTGGAATTAGAGATTTAATCAACCTTCTCTATCGTCTCCACTTATGAATATTATCATATATCATATCATATTATCATATCTTTAATGAAGTCAAAATATCTGTACCAATATCATATCATATAGGCAAATGAAAATGCGTCAGGAAATCCATGGAAAGAGAATTAAAGTCGACAAAGGAGTTATTTGACAACTCAATATATCATTTCACTACTGCACCTGTAAGTGTTCTCTGAAAAAGTATCATATGAGTGGAATCGTCCATCAAAGAGTTAGAACAACACCATAAATGGAAAGTCATAACATGATTGTTAGGATCTTCCCTAGGTTTTCTGTCGAATTTCAGGATGTCAGACGATAATTTGGTAGGGATGGTGAGCCAAAATGAGGCATGCTAAATGGGATCATTTTTCAAACACAACAGATCCAACATAGCCAAGAATGAAAACTGTCAGTTGGTGTGAAAATATTGGTGATAACCATATGGTGTAGGAATACCAATAGGACCATTTCTAGGTTGCGATGAGATGACAAAACTAGATGTTCCTCCCATGTATGTCGGCTACTTGGCTTGTCCACCCATGTAAAGTGGTTGTCCGAGTTGTCCACCCATGTAATGTGTCTAAACAAATGGAATTCTTAAATACTATCATTAACCTGATTCTCCCCCCATGTATGGTGATTGAAGGGATTTTTTCATTGGTATCACGGGGTTTACGGATTGACAGGGAAAAGTTCCTTGTGAAGGAATTCCTGCCAGATTAGGTTGACCCCACAAAGGATTAACAAATCCTGGAAAACAAATTCCAGGATACAGGCCAGTGGTAGTAGGGATAAAAGGAATTGCATGATCAAATTTCCCCTAGGCTTGTTGATGTTTCAACCACGTAGGTTTCCCCCTAGTAAAAATTTCTCTTGCAACTGAAGGTTTCCCTCCCATTGAAGATTTACCTCTAATGTAGGGTGAAATCATATGCAATGTGTGATATGGAGGTTGATTATATTGTGTAAATGTGGTTGTCTGAATGACTTGACTGTCGACCATATGATCGATGGGACGACCAAGTAAAGCACTTGGTGTGTGCATGTGTGGAAATAGTTAAGAAATAATATTACCTGAACCAAGTGGTTGAGTGGGGGTTACTTGAGTCAACGATGTTTCTGATAAATAAGAAGCACCAACAATATCAACTACAAGAGTTGTGGAAAAAGATAGATTCCCAAGTCCTTTAGGAAAACCAAAATATGGTGGGTTCATGCCAAAATATTGTGTAGTGGCAGAACTGTGAGGTAATTTGTACAAAGAAAAAGCATCAAAATATCTCATGGATGATGGATCAATGAGTGGTAGGGAAAGTGGATTAGTAAAAAGAGTATTTTCATAAGATGCAAGGCTTTCTTCAAAGGTTGTGACCAGTTCTTCAATGTGTTGGCCACTTCCAGAAGCTATACTCCCAGTTTTAGAAGGTTGATATGTGATCATTCCTTCATAAGTAACGTTAGGTTGAGGTTCCTGAATGTTAGGTTCCATACCTTGTATACTATAAAATATACGATCCTAAGGCTGACTAGGAAATACAAAAAAACACACTCCTAAGAAAACTAAAATAAATCAACCAAGGAACAACAAGCTCAAGGATCTTCCAAAGATGGGATATCGAGCCACCAACGAAGAAATTAGAAGAAGTTACCTCGACCTCCACATAACAACCCTTCTCGATGCAAGCAACCCTCACTTTCACGGGGTCACCCTCCAAGGTTACTGAGAGTGTGATATGGCATCTTCCCCAGGTACCGTGGAAATCCCACCCCATTCATCTCTGTAGATACCTAGGAAAGGCCTCTAAGGATACCAACTTGTAGTCAGCCTCCGGGCAGGTACATTTGACAGTCGAGACCAAATGTATGGGTAGGATATCAAAGTCTGAAATTCTTCCAGAGGACTGAGGAAAAGTGGACCAATAGACTCTAGAGGACCTCGAACAGATTTAGAGTTCACAAAGTACCGATACCAAATGAATTAGTGACACTTCAGGAAGAACCCCCAATATACTCTCTTTATGCTATGATTGGTCAAGATTTGGAGGGGTAATCTCTCCTACTCTTCCACATGAGACCTCATTTTTAGCCCCTATGTGAGAGAGATTTCCCAGATATGCTTATATGAAAATTGGATTTGTTCACTCTTTAGTGCTCTATAGTCTGTTTAGTATTCTTGGACAATTTACTCACTTTTCCTAGTCCAAAGACCCTAATCCTGTGCTACTGTCGGTGTGCTAAAACCCAAAAATGTTATAGTTGATTTTATTAGCAGGTCATTGGTTTTAATAGATTTTACTCAATAGGTTCATGGAGATGAAACTGATGGTGTGAGAGAGAATCAACTCCAATAGAATGCAAAATAATGAGATGTAATTCGTTCTTTTCGATGAATTTTATGTATTGGAAGGAGAAGAGTTATATTCTTCTTAACATAAGCAATAACTCAAAACAATTCAACTTTCAATTTTTTGGATCAAGATAATTCCAAAATATCGAGCAAATGTTTCCAAAAACTGAAACACACATGCAAAACTAGATCTTTTTCCAAACATATACCAAAACAAATTTCCTAAAGAATGCAAAATTTATTTGTTTGATTATGTATGCAAGGAGATATGCAAACTTTTCTTCTTTGTAACTTTCAAATGGAATGAAATAGATCTATGCTTGAAACAAAGAAATAATAGGCAAAAAAGAAATCAAATAAATCACATTCAAAACGATGAGAACTGGAAGAAAACAAGTGTGAGATAACTCATTTAATCAAGGGCTCAAAGATGCAAAAGAGAAATAAGACAAGAACTCATGAAAATAGTCAAGCAATCAGAAACAAGAATCAACACTCAAAGTTGGGTTGTGGTAAACAAAATATTCCTAATCATCCATAAAAGTGAGATGTTTCAATGAAGGAAAAAAGACTCAATACCAAGAAATATTTGCTTACCCTAGTTTATAAAAGCTCCTAAACAATCAAGCAATCTGAAAGCTTTACGAGACGAAGATTAGAGAACTGAAAAGAAGGATTAACCAAGGGATCTTGTTAGCCCAAAGGGATCACAACTAGGAGAGATTGGAAAATCAAATAAGGAAATGAAAATGAGTGATAAATGTCAAATTCTCAATCAAACAAAGTCAAAGACAGACTAGGATACTTTGGGATAAAATCCTCTCAATAGGAGACTAAGAAAAGAAGGGAAAAAACAAGAAAAAACACTCAAAAGAGGAGACTGGAACCCATGTTATCAAAGAGGCAGAGTGTTATGGTGACCCCTTGGAGGCTTAGGGGGAGCACTATTCAAGCTAATGGTTCCCCTATATGCACTACAAGGGAGCTTCAATCAATCTAATAGTGCCCTGGTGTGAACTGTAGGGGAGTGTCAGTTTCTGAAAAGCTAAAAAAACATGGCTTCCAAAAGCTCAAACTCAATAGAGACTCAATCAATGGATTTGTAAAATATTCAATGAGGAAGAGGGAAGGGGAAATAGATCATAGTGAAGCATCAAAAAATAAATATCTAATTACAATCAAGGATCTGAGATGAAAAACAAGAAAAACTAGTCAAATTCCTTCCCTAGTATGGTCACCATTTTTTTGGTGTGAGAAATCTTATCCTGTGGCTAAGATACGCTCCCCTTTGGAAAAGACTCCTATATTTGGTCCAAAGAAATAAGAGAACAAGTGGTTGCTACTTTCCCTATAGATCTGACTCAATCAATCAATCAAGAGAGAAGAAAATGTGGTGTACTTGATTGCGATGTTCGTCCTCGTCTCTCCAATCCCAACGCTTGATCTGCAAGCTCCTCAATGTAATTCAAGTCCTGCAAAGAATAAAAAAGGAAAAATTATATTTGACTTTAGGGGTGGAATGAACTGATTAACAAACTGAATACAATAAACATAGAGATCTGGAGAACAACACAAATATCCAATGAACAATATCTTCTATTAAATAAATGAAATAGGATGAAACTGTAAAACTGCAAAATTGAAATAACTTGCTCAAATGGTGGTAGCTATCTCTGAGAAGAGATGTGGTTTCTACGTGAATTCGTCTGAGAAAATTTATTACAATGAGTCTCCAGAGGCATGTTTAATATTACGCATGAATTCCAAAACCGTAGACATCCAAAAACCTAACCTTAGGAGATGAAACACCAAAAGTCATGTGGGCCCCTATGGGTAAGTTGGTACCTCAACTTCCCAGGGTCGTAAATTTTGCATACGAACTTAATTTTAGGCACGTGATAGCTCGCTAGAAATTTATTTTCGAGAACTACACAATATGCCATCAAACTCTGACTCCATCTATAGTTTGACTGTGGAAATCCAAAAAAATATTGTTTAGGGCCCCAAAACGACCCTAGAAATACAGAAAGATGTGATGACATGAAAACATCCAAAATAATCCAGTTGGATTAGGTGGGAGGCACCCAATCTCCTTGTGGAAGATGTGTAGGGCTTCAGAAAGCCTTAGAAGTGAAAAACCCACAATTACAAACAAGTACAAAAGAACATGTTGAACTAAAAAATGTCAAGAGGAGCCAGTTGAAATAGGTGGGTGGCCACCAATATCCACCTGGATCAGTCATCCCATTTAGAAATAAATGGTATCCATTGCATTGAGTTCCCCCATCAGGTGAGGAAACGTCTGCTAAATTTTGTACTGGGTGAGCCACTTTCCTTGGTGTAGGAGCTTCCCTTGCTTGACAACCTGACAAAGTTGGATCCTCTGTTGGTGAGTGCCCTTGACCTGTGTGTCCACTATCTGTTCAATGGAATCCTTTTCCATGTAGTCAGGGTTGAGATCCGTTGGTGTCATCTGTTCTGTGATCTATGAGGTGTCCAATAAAGGGGTAAAATATGGTCGAAGGAGGTTCACATTGAACACTAGGTGCAAGCCAAGGAAGGGTGGAGTGTTGAGCTCAAAAGAGTTTCTACCAACAACGTTGGTGATAGTGTAAGGCCCATAACAAAGTGGGAAGAGATTATTATGGGGCCCTATAAGATGCTCTTTCTGCAAATATAACTAGACCTTATCTCCAACCTAAAACTAGTGTGGTACCCTGTGTTGATCATGGTGCTACTTGTACTTAGCATTGGCTTTCTGCAAAATATCATGGACCTAGTGGCAGATGTGATAAATCCACTCAATGAATCTGGTGGCTTTGTCGGACTTCGACTGAACATGGGAAGAGTATTTTTATGTGGTTGCAAGAGGTAGTGCAACATTAATGGGACCCAAGGGTTGGAATCCCAACCCCACCTGAAATGGGCTATGGTTGGTGGAGCTATGGAGAGACCGGTTATAACTATGTTGAACATAGGGGAGACTCTCATCCCATGTATGTGGATTCTTAGAGTTGTACATGCTCGAGATGTGCACAATCATTTGATTGATGACCTTTGTTTGGTCATCTATTTGGGGGTGGAAAGCAGTGGATTTAGTGAGCTTGGTGTCCAACAATGACTAGAGACTCGACCAAAATGTGTTGAGGAACCTGATCTCCCAGTCGAAGATGATGATCGATTGTATCCAAAAATGGACCCACACTCGTTTGAAGAAGAGATTTTCAGTATTTGTCGCTGTGATGTTCTTCTTGCAGGCTGTGAGGATGGCCATCTTAGAAAATCAATCAACTACCACAAATACACAATCATTGTCTTTCTTGGCAAACGAAAGGATAGACATGTAATCCATCGAGATGGATTCCCAAGGCTTCTCCAGAGTAGGATGAGGTGTTTATAAGCCTTGCTTCTTTATGGATGGATTGGAAATGGCGCAAATAGTGCAAGATATGATATACTTACTGATGTCCTATCAAATTATTTGGCCAATGAAAATGTTTCTGTAGAATGACCATAGTTTTCTTCACACCAAAATGTCTTACCATCCGAATGTAGTGGGATTCCCAAATAATCTTTGCACGCTTGCTGATAGGAACACATAGATGGCCTAGATGGAATAACTATATATCCTGAATGTGAAAATCGGTGACATTCGCACCTGTACCGAAGCGTTGATAGGCGGTGGAGAAGTCTAGATCTTGTTGATAAAGTTGGGGCCACTCAGATGCCTCATGTCCATGAGAATGGAGCAAAGTGGTGAGTGCAACCATGGGAGGCCGAATGAGGCATTCGATGACACAATTTGTGCTCCCTTTATTATACTTGATGTTGAGATGGAACTGTTGCAAGTAGGTGGACCACTTGTAATGGTAGTCATTCTGCAACTTCCCCTATGTTTTTATGAACTGAAAAGGCTTGCGATCAATGTGGATGATCGTCTCCTTTCCCAAAATGTAATGTTTCCATTGACGACAGGCTTGCATAATGGAATGCATTTCCTTGTCATAGGTGGGGTATTTCCGGACAATATCTGAGAGTTTCTCACTATGGTATGCCACTAGATGACCATGCTGAGTGAGAATTGCACCTACAACATAGTCATATGCATCAGTATCAATCTCGAATGGTTGTTGTAGATCAGGAAAGGAGAGTATTGGAGATGAGCACAAGCAATGCTTTAGATCAGTAAATGTTCATTGTTGTTCCTTCCCCCACATAAAATTTACCCTTCCATCACCCTTGGTCACTTGGCTGAGGGTCCATGCAATATGGGAGAATCCCAACATGAACCATCGGTAGAAGTTGGCCAGTCCTAAGAAGCTCCGAAGCTCGGTTAGTGTGGTCGGGGCTGGCCAATCATGGATGACTTGGATCTTAGCTGGATCAACATGTACTCCATGATCATCGACAATGTATCCCAAGTATTGGACCATGTTCATTCCAAAGGATCTTTTTTCCACATTGGCATATAGCTTGTGTTGCTGCAGAGTGCTCAAAACCTATTGAATATGCCACATGTGATCCTCCCAAGTTCTACTGAAGATGAGGATGTAATCCAAATATACCACCAAAAAAGAGTTGATGAAGGGTCTCAATACATCATCCATCAACCTCATGAAAGTGGTTGGTGCATTTGTTAAGCCAAAGGGAATTACCAACCATTCGAAGAGACATTCTTTATATTTGAAAGTTGTCTTCCATACATCAATTGGTTTGATGGGAACCTGGTAGTAGCCAGACTTTAAGTCAATATTTTTGAATAACTTTCCTCCCTTGAGTTGGTCAAGAAGGTCATAAATCATGGGAATTGGTACCGAATCATGACTTTGATTTTTTTTAATTCTCTGTGATCAATGCAGAGTCGCCAAGTCCCATCCTTATTCTACACCAGTACAATCAGGCTTCTGCAAGGGGAGGAGATGGGTCTGATGTGCCCCTTTTGAATAATATCTTGGATCTTATGCTTGATTTCATCATTTTAAATTAGTGAGTAATGATAGAATGGTCCATTAGGAAGAGGTGCATCGGGGGTTAGATCAATTGGATGCATAACTTGGCAGTGCATCGGTACCCCGGTGGGTGAGGAGAGGATGCCGCTATACTCTTCCATGATCACGTCCACTTTCTTCTGCTGTAAAGAGAAGATATGTGTAGAGGCCACAGATGTGGCAACAACCTTCTACTTACTGTGAGCACAGATCACAAAGAATATGAACTACCTAGTCTGTGAAATGACCTTAATGCATTGCTTAGCAGAGATTAAAGTAATAGCAGTAGGTGGCGCTACCTCTGGTATCCTGTACAATTGTCTACCCAAATTAATAATAACACTGTAGGGTCTAGACTCATACACAACATGACACTTCCACAAATATGGTTTTCCTAAAATAACATCACAAAATTCAAGGGGAGAAATATCACACAATACCTTGTCTTTGAAAGGCTTGATGTCGTAGGGTAGACGACATTGTTGGCTGACATGGAGACCTCTTCCTTGGAAAATCCAACCGATGGTGTAGGGATACAGGTGCGGTGTCATCAACAGGTCTAGCCACTTGACGACCTCTACTGAGATCATGTTCTTATAAATACCACTATCGAAAATGAAATGAAGCGAAGCCCCCCCAACATAATGAATAAAACACTTTAGAGGAAGATTGAAGAGGTGGCTCCACATTTCTAAGAGGAATACCGAAAAGTCCTTACGACCAACAAAGTGGGAGGTCTACCACTTTAGTTTAGAGACACAAAGAAGTGATTGACTAAATCACTATGGAAAACTAAGGAGAACAAAGCACACCACTAAGAAGAAAATCCTAAAAAGATATAAACCGAAAAAACTACCCTTCTGAATTCTTCTGATCCAGGGAGATGAAGTCCTGATCATCCAAGAAATTCACAAAGGGAAACAACTAGTCTGGAGAAGCGATTACCCAGACCTCCAACCAATGATCCCTTCAAGTGTCGCCCAAAGAGTACAAAGTCTTTCTCGGGTATTGTGATACACCCCTCGAAGTTACCTGTGTGTCAACCTATATAATGGAAACTAGGATTCCAACTTGTAATCAACAACCAGGGGGGTAAAATCGATAGCCAGGCGATTGTATGGGTAGGGTAACTAAGACCGAAGATCCTCCTAATCCCTGAAACACAACAGGGCCATAATAACTCTTAGAGTACCTTTTATGGATCCTAGTGTCTCTAAGGTATGACACAATTTGGTCCAGTAACGCTACAGAATTCACCCCGAATACACACTCTCCAAAATGCTTTGCTGGGATCAAGAGTGGATATCTCTGTCACCCTCCTCTACACGACCTCATGTTTGAATCCTGTGTGAGAGGATCTTCTCGGATTGAGTAACTACAAGGTGTATTTTTCACACCCTAGCATAGACACCTAAGTTAAGTTTTAGTTTTCCTTGGAGATTTTACCTCTCCACACCTAATCTAAGGCCCTAGAAAAAGTGTTACTATTATATTTTAGATTAGCGTGTTTGTTTTAGGGGATTTTATTACTCAAGGATCAAAAGTAAAACTGATGTTTTTTAAGACTCTTTCAAAAAATGAAATTGATTAGAACACTGGAAAATAAAACTTTATGCTAATTCTACAAATGAAAAAGAGTTCCAAGCAAAAAGCATGAACAATCCCTCAAACATAAAAATGCATTCTTTTCTCCTTTCAATGAAAAATGCACAGTGCAAATTTTGAGTGAAACAAAAGATAAAATGAAAGGATTGTCTTTCTTTTTTTTTTTTTTGAAATGCTTTCAAGATGAGAAGAAAACACAACACTATGCTAATTTCTTTTTCTTTTTCAAATAACAATGCAAAGCAAATGCAAAGAAAGAAAGAGACCTAAAAAACTAGTTTTTTTTTCTTCCAATGAAAGAAGAACTAACAAAAGATGCTAACAACTCATTTTTCTTAAAAATTCAAACTAAAAATAAGCCAAAAAAGCTAGGAAACACAGAGAGACAAGAGGATTTATTTTTTTGTTTCATGAAAAAATT
>WSFP011506976.1:0-13379 GCA_009831015.1 Picea engelmannii | reverse complement strand
TCAGCGTCTGTGTTTGCATTTGTGTTGCAGCATGTTTCAGCATCTGTTCTTCATAAACAATCGATTGCCATCAATGACAACCTTGATCATCTGCGCCTTGATCATCTGCGTCATCTCTGTTGTAGCCATATTTCCAACAAGCCATACATAGTATTTCCATTATAAGCATGCAACCACCATTTCTGGTCAAAACACCACATAGACAGTCTTATACTGAAACCATTTATAATTGCACAGACTATGATCATAAATGTCAAAATATACATTTCAAGATGCAAGATGTAAAACACTTATTAGAAATAACACCAGATGTGATTGCAACTGCTGAGAGGGGTGCTCGTTTCCACCCAACCGTAGGCTCAGTGACTCCCAACGGATTTACCACTAGCCACCCTCGAGCTAAGACCACGATGCTGTGAGACTGAGTCTCTGTTTTTCCAGTGACCGAGAATGAAGGTTACTCTCCTTCTTCTCTGTTATCACTCACTCTGTATTTTTCCAGAGTTCTCCTTTTCCTCTTTCCCTCATGTCTTCTCCCTTGATCGCACACTCTTCCTTCCTTTTCTCTTCTTGGCGAGGTTGCATGTGGCACAATATTCCTCACGGTGGTCAAGTCTGAGGACTCTACGGATGGGTGGTTCACCCCCATCCCTCATTACTCATGAGGAGCCATTTACCTACCAACCTGGCGAGTCATTTAATTTGGGGTTAGCGAGCCGCTCTTGGTTCTCCAAGCCAGTGAAGTCCAAATACGGTATTGGTTTCGGTGGAATTTAACGCCACCTTTCCAGGTGCCTTCCACCACCTTTCTTCAGCCATCGTGGTCTCTTTTTCAGCACACCCCCTCTCAGCAGTCTTGCAATATATATATTCATAATATTATTTACATTCATCGACCTTTTTCACAAGGTCCATTCACATCACACATTATCATTTATGAGTTTGTCACAATATTTGGCCAGTATAGTTATTTTTACAGACTGGGGGAAGCAGGGTGTTACATCCTCAGGGAAACGGGTTGTTCAAATCGTCCAAAAAAAATTTAATGAACATAATCAAGAAAGTATTAACAGAGAACAAGAAGGCTTGGCATGTTCACCTAAATTACACCTTATGGGAAAACCAGATCGACACTAAGAAATTAATAGGTATGTCTCCTTTCCAAATGGTTTATGGCACCGATGTTTTCCTCCCTATTAATCTATATATTTCAGTAATGAAGTTGTGGAAAGATGAAAATGAAGAGATGAATGACATAACAAGGAGGATAAATCAAATAATTGAAGTCCAACAAAATAGGGCCGAAGTCCAAGGATGATTTTAAGGATGAAAATTTATTTTAAAATGTAGAAACCTTGGTGAATCTTACTAACCCTTCATATGCCAAATATAAATGTTTGGCAATATTTTTGTAAAAATATTCAAATTTCTAAGGATTTTATATAGTTTGTATAAAAGTTTGGCAATTTTTAAGGTAAAATAATTTTATCCTATAGAATTTGGGCGAAATATTTTTAGAATGGCAAATCGTTTTTGGGAAAAACCATGGAAAATTATCCCATGAACGAAATTTAGCCCCTAAAATCATCCTTGCCGAAGTCGATGACAGACTTCAAAAATATCAAGATAGTATGAAAGCCCTTTTTGACAAAAAAACAAAGGACAGGGAGTTTCTTCCCAGTGATTTAGTTTTGAAATGGGATGCCAGGAATTAAGATGCAGGTAAACACGGTAAGTTCGATCACCTCTGGTTCGGACCATTCAGGATAGCATCTATAGATGGGAAGTATTCCTTCCTACTGGAGAATCTAGACGGGAAAAATTTTGACACTCCTATCAATGGGCGCTATCTAAAAAATTTCATGCAATAAACATGTTTCACAGTACCATTGTATATACCGGTTTGGTTTTTCTTTTCTTTTGAAATTTTATTTCATTTCATTACTCCGAAAAGAAAAAATAAAATATATGTACTGCATATCATTCCTATGTTACAAAACTCTCTGAATATTTCCTTTTTGCATAATTCTTATTATCAGATGACAATTAAGGAGGTATCAGAATATAACGCTCAGTTTCAGAATATTTGTGTCCTCGCAAAACAAGTGATGAATTAATGAATGTGTTGGTTGAAAATACAAATGTAATCCAAGGTATGAAATTTTATTCATATTGTTCAAACCAAAATGCTAAAGGAGATCTTATAAAATCTTAATAAGGTTGTACTCATGTATGAAGCGGTCACCTAATCAAAGATTAGAAAGATCTAAGTCTCTAAGTTTCTGAATCATAAGGAAGTAAGAACACAAGAAACTTAATAATCAAAAAGTAAACTTATGTAGAAATGAGATCCTTTTCAAAACCTCTGAATCCTTGTTTTGTTTCCATCTAGCATGTCTAAAAGTTTTTACTCTATCCTGATTTTCACTACCTAACATTAAATCTTCACAGAAAGAAATATTTTTTTCCTTACCTCCGAAAACTTAAAGAACATATCTTCAAAAAACAAGTTTAGGCAAAAATCTTTATGTTCCTCTCATTTTAACTAAGAAAAAGTATGTCTAGGCTAATCCTGGTAACTTTAGCTCTTCTAGCAGACTTTAACTGATTAATTCGCTCAAGGAGAATCCTTGGAAATAAAAAGGTCCCTGTGAGATCTTCCTTATAGGAAAAGATGTATTGAATATCAGGAGAGAAGTAGCCCAGAGTACAATAAAAAATAGTTGATAGACTTTCATTGTTAAATCTTATTCATATATCATCTTTGTATTATTGATACAATTGATTGCCCCCACTTCAAAATTATAACAAAATATAAGACAGATGGTGAAAGGAAATTCATAAAATGATTTCCCCCATCTAGTCCAAGACAAATGGTGAAAGGAAATCCATAAAATCGATTGCCCCCATTCTATCCAAAAGATATGATGAAAGGAAATTCATGAAATGATTTTCCTCATCTCATTTAAAATGCAAAATGCTATTTGAAGTGGTGAAAGGAAATTCAATGGGAGATATAAATAACTTCACTAGGGTACTGAACAAGCTCGGTGGAAATGAAGCAATATCTATGATATATGTAAACTTGTCATACATGTATAAACATACTTTGAAAGCTAGTTCTCTTTCTGATAGTATTTACATTCTGAACTAACGAGGGATTCCCTTAAGAAATTGTTAAAGTTACCATACCTTGATGCGAACAAAATCAACCGAAGTTTGATACTTCAGTGAAATTTATTTTGATTATCTTAAACAAATCCAAAATAAGTTTTGTGAAAAAGGAAAACTATTAATAGCCTAAACTCGAGATCTGTGAATGATTACGTTTTTGAAAGTTTTCTTAGACATGGCTGAAGTCTAAATGTCTAAATGTATTTCGGTATGACTTTTCAAAAGGTGGTTCCCAAAAACCCAATGATGACTCCATTTGCCAAAATAAAGGTACTTGGTCTATTGTTCTTCCACGACTTGTAGGGAGATGCGATCCCTAGATGGAGCCTATGTTGGAACACATATAAATTTAAAACCTTGAGCTTTAACTTATCCTTTTTTTATAATAAATCTGAAGTCATTTTTTAAATATTAAATCAATTCCGCTTTTAATTTTAAGGTGTGAACGACGTCCATCGTTGATTAATTTCCCTCATTGATCGAACGATCCCTTTTTCCCCGATTTTTTGGAGCCGCCTGATGGTTAAAAATCCAAGCCACTAGAGACTGTTTCGGAGTTTAGCACTTCGAGCATTTCACCATGTCGCAACTTCAAAATACCGATACCCGAAAAGTATTCAAAAGATCCTAGTCACCACACACATATACCTTCCTAAACTCTTGACACATCACTGTAGGTAATGGCCTGTCGAAAATCTAATAAAAGACAATTTGCCAATACACGAAACAATAAAATGCCAAAAAGCTAAACCCCAATTAATTAAGTTAATCCCAATTAAAAATTAATTAATAACTTCACACACTCTGAGTTCAGATATTCACCATTCATCACACTCTAATTTCCCGAAGTCCGGACTTTCGAAATACTTTAAACACTAAGCAAGGTTAATTAAAATTAAAGATAATTATTCAATGATTAATCACTTCACGATCTCGAGTTTCGGGAATCCTATCTCGAGCTATTATCAAATATCCCAAAGTCCGAAAACCCAAAAATCTTAAAGTTAAATATGATTAATTAATGCGATAAATACGATTATCTCGCAATTAATTTTTTGCTAAATCGTAGTTCGGGAAATTTCAAAACTTATTCATCCAAGTTCCCGATAGCAAACCACTAATATTAATGGCATTAATCACGACTCTACGGCAATGATTTAAAATAAGATCGCAGATCACCGCATAGATCTTTTCATTAAGGAAAATAAATGCATCGTTAGTAAAGGTATTCGTAAATCAATACACTTAAGGTTAATAAGGATATTGGATTTTGAACTCTATTTGCAGTCTCGCAGAACAACAAGTTTTAGCAAGCTAAGAAGTTTGTGCGTTTCCCTATAACAGGTAACACAGTTCTGAACTCGCTAATATCATGGCGCCACAAAAAATGGCTAAAGCAACTGGTGAGAGTGTGAACCCAAACACATATGTTCTCTCAAATACTTCACTGAGAGCTATAGATACCGTGAAAACCTAGACGTGGGTGTTTGATATTCTACAACACGAGTTGATAAACTACCCAAATGATTTGGGCGACTAGGTGACTGAAACCCAGGCAATGAAGCTAAAGTATATAGCTCAATCAGAGCTGCACAAAATAGTCGCGCGACCAAGGCTCATGCCATATAACGACATGATAGACTTGGTCCTGGAGAACGTTGACATCTCAACCAGGAGCATCTGCAATTCACAGAAATTTGTTGTTGGGTCTTTTCGACCGAAGCATTTACAGGTAATGTACAAATTATCCCCAGTTTTCAAATATAGTGACAATGTCTCTTTCCTAATGCATTTCGACAAAGAAAAGTGCACACAATATGGAAAGAACTACGCTGACTTAATCAAGGACTGGTGGGCACGCCCTAAGAAATTCAGAGCAGAAACCCATGGCATATATGTCGCTGCATCATTAGATGCCCATATAATTTATGTGGTCACGATATTATGTAGACTTTTTGAGAAGGAAAGCTCTACTCATTTCCTATTACCATGGGTATCAATCATGCATGAAGTAGCAGAGGGATATTCTTTCAACTGGGCCAAGATATTATCAGACAATTTGGCCAAGGAAATCACAGAGTATCAGTTGATGAAGTCCAAATGGAAACCTTCCCCTTTCTACATGTTGCGTACATTATGGATGCCATTTCTTTTATGACGCCTTTCCCTCTGATGAGCTAGAGCTGGACTCCGACCAACGTTGATCCCATCCATTTCTACCACTCCAAGTTGTGGGAGGATAAAGCAAAATATTTCTTCTATGAAATTTGTCACTATGTGGTAGTGTTGGTGCATATTGCCCTCTACGGTTGCCCGCCACCTAGAATTTCAGATAGGATCATGGCTAACCTGGGAAAAATAGCAGACTGGTACATTGAGGAACATTTTTCTTACATCAAAGTTTTTGGGTGTTCAATTCCCCCACACGCTTTACCAAAGTTTTACCAGGTTTCCTGGTGTGTCGAGTGGTAGCGTATCAAACTGTGACAGGGGGTATCAGTAAAGAATTAAAAGTGGCCTAGAAAAAAGTATGGCCAACCTTCCCTCTTCAGGTTGGTATGTTCTCATTGTTAGATTTCAGTCACTCGAAAGTAGAAGCTAAAACCCTAGAAGACATCAAGTTGGTTAATATTGAGTTCAAGAAGCATGATCTGTAGAAGATCTTGGGAAATCACTTAGATCTATACAATATAAAAAAATATGATCATGAATCTTCCACATAGGATGAAATATTCCGGGGATTCAGGTCCTACCAGGAAGTGTTGAGCAGAGTCTGAACTTTGGCTCCAGACCAATTAGCTAGTTTCTACAATTTTCAGAGGCACAGAAGGAATAGTTTGCTTAAGTTCTTACAGGGAGAACCTCAGATATCTCCATCTACACAGGAAGCTACAACTCAGGGTTTAGAAACAGGAGGTTCCAGTAGACAGGATACTTGGGAGGATCCGAAGAAAACTGAAGTTTTAACACAGAAGGTGGATACTACATTATCAAATCTACCTGGTGACCAAGCAAAATCTCAATTTGAAGCTTTGATAAAGAAGAGACAGGATACATCACCATCCACACTAAATCGATTGGCTACCAACACAGCATAGCAACATTCATCCACCAAGATAGGTAATCCCATTATGTCATTAAAACCTTTACAGTCAAGTCAGGGAAATCCAAATGTCGAAGTCATATTTATAGAATCCCTTACTCTGATCTCGGCCGAAGAAATGCCTCCTTCAGATTTTTTTTTCAGCAAGAAGACGATGGTTATAGTGAAGATAGAAATGCACCAAAATGATGGTGCAACAATAAAAAGGCAGAGGATGTTGTATGATGGATAGGGTCAAGATGAGACAAAATTTGCTATGGAAATGGCAACCTCATTACGTTCCTTTGCCACGACTAATCAGTGTTTGGTAGAAAACCTAGAGAAGCAACTGAAACAGATAAATATATTGGTAAGAAAATTGCAAGACCAGATGAAAACAATGGAAAGAGATGTGAGAAATCAGATGAATAAGGCTTTTGAACAGGTCAAAGCTGATGACAGACAACAAATTCAACAACTCAAAACCGACCTTGATGAGTTATATCAAAATTCACAGACCAGTAGAGAATTTTCCACTCGACAAGAATAATTGATCAAGCAACTATAGGACAAGATAAATTTGGCTGAAGATACAACAGTGAAGATGGAAGATTTCCAAGATCAGTCACTAGAAGTACATGAAAAGCTGGAATCATCCCAGCAATATCTTTTCACGAAAGTAGAAGCTATTCAAAATTGTTATCGAGTGGCAGGCCTTTCTCTGAATAACATTTACATTAAGGAGAGAGAATTCAATGCAGCTCAGGCTAAGTTTAATGAGGCCTTTTTAATAGCATCTAAGTATTACATAGCATAGGTTCCTTGATTTTCTCTTTCTGAGCAAACCCGAGGTGACATAATCTTGAAATCCTAGGAGACAAATCTGGTTGAAAGAAAAATATTAGCCAGAGAGGTAAATAAATCTTGTGAAGAAGCATTGTCTTCACTAGACAAAGGGTTACTGGATGTTGAAGGAAACAATATCTCTAAGGCCTTGGGGCAGATTGATATAGCAAAGAATCAACATAATTCTAAAACAAGCAAAGAAGAAGCTCGGATAACCATCCAGTAAATGAAACAAATCAATCTGGTCCAGATAAACAAATGGATAGTAGATCTCAGTTTGAAGCTACAGGACACATCTTTGGGAGAAAGTAGAATACAATAAAGATTTCCTCAAATAGAAAATAAGCTATACACTTTTGAGGAAAATGAAGCAACAGAACCTTTCGGGTTGGTAGTACAGTTAGTAAGCAGATGCATCCAATGTGTCGAACATGGGAAAGATATCACATCTAGAAACAATTGAGACAACATGTACATACTATTCACATGGGTCATGATTATATGCCAGTTGTTTCCAAGCTGAAGGATATGGAGAAGACATGTCTCTACCTATAGACGAATAGACCGAGGAAATGCTTATGGAACCTTTCAGTTTTTCATATTGTAATATTTATCACTTATAAATTATGAGAAGTCCAATCGTTAGGTTGAGACCGTTTTGTATAAATACATAGATTAAAGACTTATTTCAGGCTGTTTCTTGTCGATTGTAACAGAGAAAACTCTCCTTATAGAGTATTAACACAAGTGTAGATAGAGATTCCAAGTTTTGTTCAAATCTGGGTTATGTGTTTCTTTGACTTCCATTTCTCAATTTTCCTTATGTATTCTTGAATAAATTTTTTATTCCAATTTAGTACAAAAACTATTGTAATCTTATTGCATCAGTAATTTATTGAGTAAGTAGTTTTTCCTCTGTATTTACTGTGAGTACTACAAGACCTACTTGTTTTGTGAGTTACTGTACTTTTATTCTTTATCCAAGGTTATACTAATCTATTTTATTCTACTGCAACAAGGTGGGAATGATTTTTAATCAATGCCTTGATTTGTTTCATAGTTTTGTAATTTTCCTTCACATCGTTTATGATTTCGATTTTGAATCAGTTATGAAATACAACCTATGTGCTGCTACATGGTTAATTCCATTAAGGGATTTTTCTCATATAACTGAGGTAGTTGGAAAATAATTTTAACACACTCTTAAATACTTCCTTGATGCCTGACATTATTATTTGAGCCTTAATTTTAATTTTAGGACAAACACTTCCCAACAATTTTGTTGGTCAATCACATACATGCGCAATATATCCTCCAAGGTCTAGTTCGTTCATTCTATTTTTCCATCTGTCTCTGGGTGATATATGGTACTAAAGTTAAGTTGGGTTCCCAAGGCCTCTTGGAAAGTAGTCCAAAATCGTTCTGTAAACACTGATCCTCTATCGGATATAATCCTCTTAGGCATGCCATGTAGTCTCACAATATCGTTGATGAAAACTCTAGCTATGTCAGGGGCCTGATACATCATACACACAGGAATAAAATGAGCACTCTTCGTCAGAGTGTCGACTATTACAAAAATTGAGTCATTCCTTCTTGCCATCAGTGGTAATACAACAATGAAATCCATCGAAATGACCTCCCATTTTGATCCTGGAATAATGTGTGGTTGTAGTAATCTTGTCAGATGTCTATGTTCAGCCTTCACCTACTAACATTCTAGACATCTTGCCGCATAGTTGACTATGTTCACCTTCATTCCTTTCCATTAGAATAAGGGTTTAAGGTCTGACCTCATCTTCGTGACTCTTGGATGAGCCATGTACACTACTCTATGAGCCTCATTTAGGATCAAACTCCTCAACTCGTTGTTGAGTGGAACGTAAATTTGATTATTAAATCTCAATAATCCGTCGTTGTCCACAGTAAATCCCTCAAATTTTGGTACCATCATTGTGTTTTGTCCGATAAAATCCTGGACCTCTTTGTACCAATCATCTTCATGTTGTAAATTTAGAATATTTTCACGTAGATTCGTCTGAAGTGGCATCACTAAAAATATGCATGGTCTCCGACTCAATGCATCAGCCACTCTATTCATTGTTCCTTTTATGTAAGTAATCTCGAAATCGTACTCGCTAAGCAATTTCGAGCAACGCCTTTGTCGCACGTACTTTGTGTAAAAATGTGTTATAAACTAGAGTGGTATGTTTTTAGTTTGAATTTTCATCCAATCAGGTAGTGTCTCCAAACTCTCAAGGCATACACAATGGCTAGCAGCTCCAAATATTGCATCGCATAGTTCTCTTCATGCCTTCTTAACTTTCTCAAGATGTATGCGATCACTCGATCGTCTTACATCAAGACTCTGCCTAAGCCTTCATTGGATGTGTCAGTGCATACCAATAAGTCCTCTTCCATGTCAGGGACCTTTGGTATCGACATTGTCATCAATAGATCCTTGAGCCTCTGAAATGCTTCTGCGCATTTCTCGATAATCGGATTTGCTATTTGGTAATCGGATTTGCTATCTTCAAAAAACCCTTGACAAACCTTCAATAATATCCCGCTAAACCCATGAAGCTACACACTTCTGGGACATTCGTTGGCGCATGCCATTTCATAATAGCCTCAACCTTTGTTGGATCCACAACGATACCTTCGTTGGATATGGCATGCCCTAAGTAATGAATCTTTGATTAATGAAACGATCATTTCGACAGCTTCCCAAACAATTTGTTCTCTCGTAGACATTGTAGTACCAGGCACCAATGTTCGTCATGCTCCTCCATCATCCAAGAATATATCAAAATATCATCAATGAATACTTGGACAAACTTGTCCAAGTATTCTCAGAACACCTCGTTCATCAAACTCATAAATACCCATGGGGCGTTTGTTAGTCCAAACAGTAAAACAGTAAACTCATAATGTCCAAACCTCGTCTTAAAGGCGGTCTTAGGGATGTCATCCTCCTTGATCTGTAACTGGTGATACCTCGATATCAAGTCGATCTTCTAAAACACTATTGTGCCTTTCATCTCATCAAACAGATCGTCAATCCTTGACAAAAGATATTGATTCTTGATTGTCACATTGTTTAATTGACAGTATTCAATGCAGAGTCTCCACGACCCATCCTTCTTCTGTATGAAAATAGCAGGTGCACCCCATGGTGACATACTTGGGTGTATACATCCTAGGTCCAACAACTCCTTCAGTTGCATTTTCAACTCCTGTAACTCCAGGGTCAACATCCAATAATGCGTTCTTGCTATCGGATCAGTTCTTGGTTTTAGGCCGATGGTAAATTCCAAATTCAACATTCAGCTGAGCACTTAAGAAATGAGCAATTCAAATATGCAAGAGAAATTTTCATTCCAGGTAACAAGTGAGTAATTATTTATGTAAAAGAGACTTCGTGTATAATCATAATTGTCATAGCTGAGTAACTAAAAGTCAAAGAGGATAGGCTTAAAACTCATACAGACTCGCTACCTATTGTTGTAGTTGACACAATGTTGTGCAACATATTAACAACTACTACCATAAATTGTTGTACCCATACATTCAATTCACTTTCCTCTCATTCTGAAATATGATACGACCTGTAAACTTCTCCTCAAATATGACAACTTTCTACGTGCTTGGAGCACTTACAATTAGTCCTCCCTTACACAGTGTTAGAATGGTGAATATGAATATGATTAATTAGATGGAGAAGTGGCTGTCATTATCACCCTTTTTTCCGATAGAGCGAAGAAAATCTAATAGTAACGAACTTTGATAAATAGTGAAGGTTTTGTTTAATTGTGATTCTAGGAAATCTCATGGCCATTGTCATATTCCCAGAAATATTAATTGAATTGTTTTAATGGTAAAATTCTTTAGTGAGATTGCAAATTGAAGGTATTGTAGAGGTTTTATCATTTTTATATCAGTACCAAATACATGATTTCAACCATCTTTAACAAAATTTTGTTGGCAAGTTTTCTATAATGCCTGAAAAACTGAAAACCTCAAACCATAATTAGTTATCCTACTTCAATAAAACCTTGTCGACTCATTAAACTAATATGAAGGGATAATCACAATAATCATCATGGAAACAATATAATTGTTGTAAAAATAATTAAAGTTGTTATAAGGAAATAATCAATAATAATAGATTCCCTACCATAATTCCAATAATATGACTATTTACTTCCCTAATTCACCTGTCCGTATAAAGAAATTATCGTTAGCTGTAAAATCATTAACTGAATAAAATCTAGAAACAACAACTGTGTAAAAATGGAAATAGCCATGGTAAGAACTAGAACATCGCAAATGTTTAAAAACAGAAATAGCGACGGTAAGAACTGGAACATCGCAACTGTTTAAAAACAGAAATAGCCACAGCAAGAACTGAAACATCGCAATTGTTTTAAAAACGGAAATAGCCATGGTACGAAATAGAACATCCACTGGCAATTAAACTTGCCTGCATACTTTAATTAGACTGGAAGCAACGAATTTACAACAATGTTTTAAAAAGGGTAGTGGCAGTAGTGAAGAGCAGGGTGAGAACGATCCCCTGGAAGGCAAAATGCAACAAGAAAGGGGAAGATATCCTTCTTGATGTTGTCAAATCTTGAGCCCAAAGATTCAAACAACGGGAAATTTTCCTTGTCCTTCTGCCATGATCTCAACAACAGAGATGGCCTCTACTATCGCAATTTCTGGTACGTTGTGAAAAGGGTGGTGGAGTGTTGGTGCCTTCAAAACACAGTCTCGAGAGTAAAGACAATTTTTTTTGAGAGGAAAATGAGGCAAGAGCCTGGGGAGGAATCACTGCAGCAGGTGACCTTGATGCATCCAAGGATTAAATCATGGCAATAGGAAGATCGCGCGTTTTTTTTTTTCTAGGGAGTAAGGACACATAAAATCCAAACCAGTTTCTCATACGCTGCTAGTAATTTATTATGACAACCCAGGTTTAGAAGATAATGCCGCAATACAATTACAAGAAAAACTCAGTGCAATAAGGATTTGCACGGTAAAAATTAATTTCTAACCGAACCATAAACACACAAGATTAAGATTTAATCGACACGTGTTACATATACAATTAGGAATATAGTGATCGTTGCGCAGTAAAAACAATTTTTTTAATCGAAACCATAAACACACAGTGAAATAATATTCAAAGACATTTTTATCACAGCGCAACAAGCTTAAAATCACATAGTGAAATGACGTTCAAAAGGCATTGTTGTTGCAGCGCAACAAGCTTAAAATAAATTATAGGCAAATAAATTCAAGGGCATTATTGCAGTGCTACAGGAAACAAATATTATGCATTGGAAACTACTATGGGAGAATCATGAAGCCATACTAATATAAAAAGGACACAGATATCATATAGATCAAAATCTTATAAACAACACATGTATATTGACGATCAAGGCCGTGAAAACGACGATGAGAAGGCTCTACAATCTGGATTACATTTCACAACTACGGTCCAAATTCATATTCAACATTAGCCATTATAGATATTCGTGTATAGAAATTAAACTAATCCTTTAAATGCAATTTACACATGTACATTCGCCATGGTGGATATTCCTATCCAGAAAACTAACTACCTTTTCAATACAAAATTTACACATGTGTATCATAGCCAATGGAGAAGAACCAGAAGTGGTTGTCCTGTGCTTGCACTCTGTCCAAGTCATGCTTATGCTCCATCCAAGTCCTGCTTACCAATCGTTGAGACCTCACCGGTACCTCCCAGCCAATGCTAGGGGTACTCTTCTTCCCCCTGAGCCCCCTGAGCCACAAAGGGGCCACACACACAATACCAGAGAATGATAGCTCCCAGCTCACCTCACAAGGTCAAGCTACCACTCATTATCCGAGTTGGGTATCCCAACTCCCACAAGAAAATTTCAGTCAAGATAAATTCCGACAGCATAAAATTACACATATCGGACGTGATCCATACTCCTCCTCTACCATCCTTTTTTTAGAATTTTCTTAGTGATTTCTTTCCCAAACACTCATTAGATTCTTTTTATTAAATTTAATTAGGATAAAACTCCGTCGTACACATGTCACTCGATCCCTTAGTTGCACTAGAAAATCAATTTATTAATTAATTAAATTCGCCTATTTCCCTCATCCACCTAAAAGCGTTCCTAAAAACGCTCCTCAGTGTCCCTTTATTCCCTTACATTTCTTAAATGACTGACGCCTTTCTTAAAACCTAGTTGAGTTCATAATTAGAAGGTTC
>WSFP011506973.1:0-13379 GCA_009831015.1 Picea engelmannii | reverse complement strand
GGTGCGCTAAAGGAGGTCGTACACTTCTATGGTATTTTTATCCCCAACGTCCAAGTGCCAAGTGTTGAAACCTCTTAGAAAGGTAGGTCGTACAGAATTTCTGGAAACCCTAGGAGGGTCGTACGGTTTTGCAGGAGAGGGAAAATGGCTGAAAATTGCTTGTGCAATGGGTTCTTCAAGACCTATGCTCAGATACCATGTTGATTTTTCAATAAGCTGGGCTTAAGCATGAAGTTCATTCCATTTTAGCATTTTACTTAAACCATGACCAATTATGTTGCAGCAACCAAGATCACAAGAAGAAACACCATGCACAAGTACACAAGAAGTATCCTGGGAAACCCTTCTCAACAAGGGAAGAAAACCCAGCCAATCATTTGCTATATTCTTCAAGAGAAAGACCTTCACCACCAAGAAAACCTAGCACACAAAAGGGTGCTCACAAACCCTAGAAGACTAGCGCCCAAGAGAGGTGCACACTTTTCCCAAGTAGATGTACTTGCTGAAATTTCCAAACTCACACAAAAGATATGTTTCCTCAATGGGGAATTTACCTTTACTTATATTAGACTTGACCTGTCAACAGAAGTGTCTATTGGCACAACAGGGCCGACCTCTCTATCTCATAATATAATTAATATTAACCAGGTTAATTATCTTTTACATTAATTATCAATTACATTAAGGTGGGGCTGACCTGTACCCTTTACATTACAATTAGGGTTATAGGCAGGTCTAACTCTTGAACAATATAGCAAGGGATCTCATACACCCACTAGTGCTCAACCACTAGGGGCACATCCATAGGGATGTCCATATCTTTGGCTCACTGCATTACACAGAAGAACCACTTCTTCACTAGTGCTCAACCACTACGATCACGTTCACCTGTGCTCGTCCACAAGCACGTCCACTCAACAAATCTTCTTTCCCACTGCATTACACAGGAGAGTCTTCTGGAGTTTATCATCAACTCTCTACTCAGAGGAGGCTAATACGTCATCTTCATCTCTGTCTCATGACAATGCACCCAGCACTTTGGGATTTCACACGTTCACCTTGTGCTCAGCCACAAGCATGTCCAACTCTGCAGATCTCCTTTCTCACTACGTTACACAGGAGAATCATCTGGAGTTCTTCTCAACTCTCTGTAAGGAGGAGGCCATCTCTACATTCCAGCTCTGTCTCAGATAGGAACCACACACCCCTCTCAGGGGCTCTCTCTCAGGTTTGTGTCCTGGAGAATGTCTCACATAGCTGCAATCATCAACAAAGAGGAGTTTCACTCATTTTTATTTATGTTTGAGCTTATCCTGTGAATATATCTTGGATCTATATCTGCTTACTACTTTGCTTACTTCATGATCCCTTCTGCTGTTAATTCTTATTTTCTGCTAAGCTTAAGATTATAATAATCACATTCACTCTCTGTTGGGTAATAAATGTCCAACATTAGCTACACTGTGTATAGTGGTTTTTCCTTCCCACCATCAGCAAAATTCAATGATTGGCATTTATGGGGATTCTGCAAATTTCATTCTTAAGCTTCTGGATCAAGTCCGCAGCATTTTGGATTGGAATGACAGCCAAACAATGCTTACACAGCCTGGTTAAGGGAAGGCTATATACTATATAGGCTCTAATGGAATTAACAGAGCATGTTTTCAGGTTTTTCTTTCACAAAAGAGAAAAACTAAAACACGACCTATAATGAAATACACATCCATTTACCTAGTTGTACCAAAGGTTGCTTTCATGTTAAACATCACTAAAAGACCTCATATTTCCTTTGTTGCATGGGAGAGTCTGGTGACTATTCCCATCATTCGGAGATGACATATTAAAATAAAAAGAAATTGAAAAATTGAAATAGTTTGATGTTTAAAAGTTTTCGTATCTACTATATTGATATATTGTTTTCCTCAATTATGGGAAAACCCTTTCCCGTAGTTAGGCATCTGATCTGGTAGGGACATTGAGTGAGCAGGCAACAAAGGTAATCAAGCTAGAAATCTACCTAAAAACCTCTTACACGAAACTCAGAAAACTCAATCACTACAACTAACCCACCAGACTTATATATATGTAGATTTTTATAATTTTTTAATTTATGTATATAAATCTCACATGTAATCTATACATTATTTTGTGATGATATAGGCTCGAGAGCTTCTCATAACTCAGATTTCAGAGATCATTCAAGTCAGAAAGAGGCATCCTGAAATTGTCTATCATGATTTATGGGCACAACTCCTTGCAAAGGGGTTCTGTAAGAGGAAATTATTTGTGCTTATATACTAAATTTATTCTTCATGAGCCAGAGCCATGTGTGCCTAATAGCCTATATACTAAATTTACTCTTCGCGGCCCAGAGCCATGTTATTCATTGTAATGTTTTAGAGTGACTGTCCCCGGGGCCCGGGCACGGTAACAGATAAGGATATAGCTTATTCATTTGTTATTTATTACTAGCTAAAACCTTATTATAAAATGAAAATTTTCATCTTGTCATTGGCAGGAAGAGCACAATGCTCTACTGAAGACCAAAGGAGGCAGTAAGATGTGGATTGGGATGATTACAAATCACTAAAATTCACTCAATGCATGTGTAAACTTTCAGTTGACCTTCATTTGAATTACTTAAAATCGAGGAGTTCATGAAACCACATCCAATTAGTATAAATTCATTTTATAATTAAATTTAAGGTTATGGTTTCAAAGATTTAGACTTAAATTATTTTATAATTTTGAAATGAGGGGCACTTTCTACATCTCAATGTTTTCTTCCAACAAATGTGTCATTTAGTTTAATCCTTTTTAATGGACTGCAGACAGCTCCAGCGTCTACTCCCACAACCATTTCTCTGGGTTTGACCTGTATATGGAACTTTTATGAACAATATTCATGCATAAGTCCAGAAACTGCTTCAAGGACATAAACCAGATTTCAAACTAAATGATATGACAACTCCCTACTTCACATTGTAAACTTACTTCACCATGTATACAAATTTTAGTGAGTAAATTGATTTCTTTGCTGCTTTCCATGCCAACGTAGGCATGGGACTTAGCTGCTCTGCGATCTTGTTTGTTAAATGGACTAATATATGAAGCATTTTTCCAAACAAACAAATGTCTTTTTGAGAAAAAGAAATGCTGAAATTTAACTCACTTGATAGCGGGTTCGCGCTCCTGCCGCCTCATCTTGGTGATATCATCACAGGGGAATATCAAATTGTCCAAGCTGGCAACCTTGATCCAATAGGGCAACACCCTCTTGTTGGTCATTCCAAAAGCCCTCTCTCTAAGACAAGCAGGTCCCTCCCTCGGGTACCTCTGTAAAAATAACTCTGCCAACGCAAGGCTCTGCACATACTGACCCAGAAATGAAAGCCTGGAGTGCCCAATTCTCACATACCTGGAATTCTTGGCCCTCTCACTCTCCTCGTGCTGGAATGCAAGGTAGAGCAATGTATCAAAATGAGCAGCAGGGCTATCCTCATCAAAGCTGCTTAAGGTCTCCAGAGGGTAACCCAATGCTTGTTTGGCCTCCAACAGATTGTCTTCCATCCAGGCCTTGTCTATGTCACCAAGAGGTGATGCGGGTAAACATGAGCTCAACAAGGGGAATGATTTCAATGATAACTGGGGACTCTTGAGGAACCTCCGTGCTAACTTCTGGTCATCCATGGGGGTCTTGAGAATGGATGTTTTGGGTGGCAGCTTGTCCTTAACTTTCCTTGAAGATTTATCCTGGTTTTTCATCTCTTCTAGCTCTTTTAGAAGGCGGTGGGGACTTCTCCTGGGAACATCAGTGTCACGCGGACTGCTGCTCGCGACTGCATATATGTTCACACTGGAGCTGACCCTCCTGGTTTTCAAGGTTTTCTGAAAAGTCCACAAGGGTGCCGATGATATTGCATGGGAGAACGACAGTTCAGAAGGACACCCACTAGATGAATTGCAGCGGGGAGTGAATACAGATGAGATTAATGTGTCCATGGATGAGAAAGTATGGCAGTCTAGAGAAGGAGATGACAGTAATGCCATCTCTGAGAATAGAACAGATGGATTGGTAGATGGATTGTATCTCTAAGAGTATACAATCCTCCTCGCAAAAACCTAAGCTGGAATATGTATGGAAATCAATATACGAAATTCATAATTCATATTGAATGGATAAGAGAACTATTCAACGTTTTGTGTCCGACGACGTTTCGTTGATTATGGTATGAAACACAAATTCAGTGTTAAACACTCGTTGAAATGTAATGTTTTTGGTCACAAATAGGTTCAGAGCTATCGAAGATCTCCAAAGCATTTGTCTATAGAATCTCATCACCTAAAATTCACGATTCCGTGAAAATAAAATTAAAAGCATCATATTTTTGTTCAGAAACACCTAACATAAAAGGTGCAAAATTTGATGGTTTATACTATTCTAATGGTGAGGTGTGCTTAGTAGAGGATAGAATTGCGAATGTTGTGAGTCTGGAATGAAATTTCTTTGGGTGCTACCTTGTTATTTGTTGACAACGTTTTAAATGTAGAACTTGTCTTTTGTTAAAGGTGACTAGTTTTTTAAAACTAAACATTAATTTGTGGTTTAATGGAGGGTGTTTGGAGGTAGTTAATTTCTTGAAGTTAGATATCGATTAATGGAGGGTTTTATGTGGTAGAAACAATTCTAAAACTTGGGCATGTAAGAATTTTTCCACCGCGCAAAAGAGAAAAGGGGAAAGTTGAGCAAGCAAACATACACACCCTACAACCATTCAACCATTATGTTAGCAAGAGGTGGTGCTCCCTTGTGGTTGTGACCATTAACATAAGTATCATCGTATATGGAGGCTTGTATGTTATCGTAAACCAATCCTTTGAACCAATGTAGATTAGTAAGCTTTTAGTAAAGTGGAGAGTTCTTAGCACAAATAGGACATCAACTTGTGGTGTAATGGCAATGTTGACCAATCATTCAAAAGGACATTGGAAATAATGTCATGTCCTTGCTCGAAATCATAAAAGGAGTATGAGGCTCTAAGAAAACCTTAGCTTGAGTGTAGTTGTCGTTGCCTCCATTATTAGCCTTCAGCCATGGCCATGGGGAGGTAGGAAGTTTAACCCCCCTCCTTTGTTCGTAAGAGTCCTAGCCTTCAAACATCTCATCCTTGCCTCACGTGGTCACACCCATCCTAAGAAATCTAGCCCTGTATGATTTGGGAAGAAATATGATACTATTCTAAACGTTAAGGTTCCTCCAACAACATTGTGACTCAAAGCATTGCCTCTAGCAAAGAGAACCTTGATTGGGCAGTTCACTAGTATCTGGCCCTCACCCTAGGTCACCCTAATTAAGGGTAGGCTTCCACACTTCTTTTGTGGAATAGGTTATTACACCTTTATGTTTTAATTGAAGGAGGATTAGACCTAATTTTCATAAATGCCCTTTACTTCATGGCCCAAGGGACATGTACTTAAATTGTTGGACACAGGACTTCATTCCAAAAGTTAATGTGCAATCTAAAGTGCTAGTGTGGTTTCATCTTCCTCGTCTATCAATGCATTGTTGAATAAATGAATTATTTGAATCCAGTAGGAATGCCCTAGGGAAATATGTACATAAATCAGATCTAAAACCAATAATGTTTGTTTGTGCAAGAATTTGTGTAGAAATGGTTCTAGAGAAGGGATTACCATAGGACATTAACCTCTCCTTTGATGACTAGACTCATTTACAGCCTTTGGACTACAAGTAATTTCCATTCAAGTACAATTTTTGTCACAAATACACGCACTTTACCAAGGATTGCAAGGCTACATCCCAAGTTCAAGCAACTCCAAAGAACATAAGCCAATGGCAGCTAGAAAAGAAGGCTAATGGAAATCAATCACTAGCCCCTTCTTCCTCTATGTCTCAAAAAGGTAAGACCCCCTCTACCTCCAATAAGTTTGATGTGCTTTGACCCCACGGATTATGTTCCTTAGTCATATAACACTCCAATGGTATCCCATCAGTCGTTTCTCCCTCCCCCTCCCTCTCCTCTTCATCCTTGCTTTGCATCCTTGATTTTTCCTCCTTCTCCATGCCCCCCTCTCTCAAGGGCCCTCAACCTCGATCACCCCCACCTTCTTCCTCTTCCCCTCACCCCTCAATCGCTCCTTCATTTCCCTTGGCTCCCCCTCTAAAGGATCCTTAGGCAAAGATTTTGGTTCCTAATAAGCCTCCTTTCTTCTCCCCATTAAAGTATCAATTTTCTCTAGGAGGGGTCATAACTAAGAAAAAGTCCATGTAGCATCAAGAAGAAGAAGAGGATAAGGGTCACACGACAAATAGAGGAGAAGAAAAGAAGCTGCAAACAGGGATAAGAACTTAAGATCCCAGTGGACATTGGAAGCTACCTTTGGAGATGGTTCAAAAAACATCGTCAATAAAGCATGAAGATACTATCCTATAATTTTAGAGGAATGGGTAGTGAGAAAAATCAAGAAGCAATAGAAGTCTCATTCAAACAAAATGCCCAAACATATTCCTCATCCAACAAATAAAATTGGAAGAAGCACAAATTTTGGCTATGACAAGGAAAAATTTGAAGAGAAGCAATGGAATATAAATAAGTGCCAAAGGGGCCTCAGGGGGCCTATGTATGTTGTGGGACCATTCATCCTTTGAGTTATTACATTCCTATGTTTCCCAACATTGGATATACTTGTTTTATAATAGGTTTTTTAACTTTTCAATTTGTATGTCCCAATCCTTTATATATAGAAGCAAGATTGTTGGGAATCTTTAAAGCTATTTGGTGACTCCTTTCAATGCTCGAGAAGGATAATGGCCACAGATATTAACATGGTGATTTCCCCAAATGAGAAGAGGGGTGGCACTTTTGTCTGAGACTCCGCTAGAGAAATGGTGGATGGGTGTTTTATTGACTAGGATCTTTATGACCTAGTGCCAAAGAGAAGATAATACACTTGGACAAATAAGTAGTTTGGGCTTAGGTCATATAGCATAGCGTTTTGGACCAGTTTCCCAACCAAATATCTTCTCTGGTAAAACTTGCTCATCAAGCCATCCATCCATCCTATCGACATATTGGATCATAAACCCATCATTTATCTCTCTATGAAGAAGATAACTATGGTCTCGTTCCCTTTAAGTTTAACCCCTTGTGGATCAATGTGGAGGCATTTTATACTATGGTAGAGAAGGCACGAAGCATGCAAGTGCAAGGGTCCTCACCCTTTATATGGGAAACCAATATCAAAGAAACCAAGCTCAAGTTAAAGGAGTGGGCTTAGAGTTCTATAAAACCCCCCTTGGCAAAAAGGAAAGAACAATAACATAGGTTGGAGATAGTTCAAGAGGAAATGGAAGATAAGGAGGTAAATGTGCCTCTCCTCCTTGAGGAATGAGAGATGGTAGAAAGTTGCAATAGGGAATTATAAAAGAAGAGGAGTATCAAAGGACCAAATAAAGGAGCCTTTGGTAGGAGCTGGGGATAACAATACTTTTTTTTTTTCCATAAACAAGCAAAGGCAAGGTAGCTTCATAATTATGTTTTAGAAATCACAATTGGGAATGATGAGCATATCTCTTGTTTTAAGGACATTTGTATTGTAACTCGCGAACATTTCAAAGGTTTATACATAGAGGAGGAATCATGCTCAAAAGAGACTTCAAGAATTGTTGCAAGAGATTCCAGTGATATTCTCGGAAGTAGATAATAGGTTTCTAAACAGGCAGATAAAAGAGAAGGAGGTGATTCATTCAATTTGGGGTTTGGATGCAAACAAAGCACTAGGATCGGGCAAGTTCATAATTAGCTTCTATTGGGCGTGCTAAAGGATTATCAAATTTGATGTGTAGTATTGAATGGAACTCATTGAAATTCTAAGTTGGGTGGAGGAATTAACTCTTCATTTTAACTCTAATCTCTAAAGAATAAAATATGTTCTTTATTTCCATATTTAAGCCAATTTCTCTCTACAACACATCTATGATCTTATGATTTTTAACTAAAGTGCTATTAGGAGATTTAGACACTTAGGAGTTAGTTAAGATCAACTTGGTCTAATGTGTCGTTAAGTAAAAACATGTTTCTTGGTGTGTTTCTTTGGTATGCATTAGTATGCATTTGTAGTTAGGCAATCTGACGGTCATGATATGTTCCCGACATAGAGTGATCTGATGGTTCATATTCTCCTTGATCTTAATGGTTACATTGATCCATGGCTTAACACATGATTGGTCCATGATCTTTATTTAAAGAGCATGGAGGGTCATTTGTTGATGATAAATTACGAGAAACTCTCTGTAATATTTTTCTTTTGCATTAATAAAATGTTCCAAGTGGCCACGTTGGTTGGGGCCATGGATGTTTCCCTGTAGGGGTTTTATCATGTCAAAACATCGGTGTGTTGATCTTTGATCTGGTTGCGTGAGTGGTTATTGAAGGTGTTTGTCCTCTCTTGGAATACATGTGTTGTCGAACAAGTGCTAGCAAGAAGACTCAACAATCTCCTACCATATTTGATATCAAAGAACCAATGAGGATTTGTCAAGCATAGTCAAATATATGACAATATATTGCTAGTCCAAGAAGCAATCCACTCCAGCATATGTAAAAGTGACAATGGCATGGTGGTCAAGATAAATATGGTAAATTCCTTTGATAGAGTTGGCCATGTGTTCCTTTTCAAGTCTCTCCATAAATTTGGTTTTTTTGCACTTTATAAGATGGGTTTGAGCGTGTATTAAGCATTGATGGATTGTCCCCTGGTGAACAATTGGTCAACGTAATTTTTCCAAAGCAAGCATGGTTTGAGGTAGGAATGCCATCTCTCACCCATGTTGTACATTTTAATGGCACAATCTTTGGAGAGAAGGCTTGAGAGGGAGTGTGTGGTGGGAAACTCAATGAGAATCAAAATTGTTAGAGGTGTAAAGGCAATAAGTCATTTGTAGTTTATGGATGATACTCTCTTGTTAGCAAGTGCATTAGTGACAATTGCCAAAATATTTAAAGCAATGATCAAAAAGGATCTCCAGGCCTATTGTGGCAAAGTGAACAATGTTAAAAGCAATATTTATTGTAGGAATGTTTCCCTATAAACACTTCAACTCATTGCAAGAATAATGGATTTTCTAGTTGTCAATAATTAGGCATCGTTAAAATATTTAGGGATCCATATAGTCCTAAATAGAGATAGAGTTGTGGACTAGACGCACATTCTTCAAAAGAACAAAGTAAAATGACACAACATGGGAAGCAAACGTTGAATCCAACTAGTAGAGTTGTGTTGATCAAATTTGTTTTGTCAACGTTGCCAACATTCCAAAGGATTATTCTTCTATCACCGATAAGCATACTGCAAATGACTAGTAAAGAAATTTGCAAGTTCCTTTAGTGGGGTGGGAAGTAAATACTATAAAAATTCACTTGGTAAAATGGCCTATAGTGCATGTTCCTTTATAGCAAGGAGGATTAGAAATTAGAGATCCACCATTAATGAATTTAGTGCAAGGAGCAAAAATTCTATGTAGGATGATCTCTAGAGAGGAGGAGTGGTGGAAAGATGTGTTGCACAATAAGTAATCTAATGGTGGGAAGGATTTGTTGCTTAGATTCCTCCCTCCCTAAAATAGGAGGCTCTTCTATCTAGTGGCTATGCAAAGTGAAAACTCCAATTCTACAAGGCTTTTTATCTTGGCTCCTAGGATATGGGAAGTTTCTAAAGCTCCAAGAAGACATAATTCTAGGTTTCCCTCCTCTTCAACAAGTGGCTTTTCTTGTTGATTTTAATTATTGGCTATCGAAGAACCAAATTATCACAGTATTTTACCTCTCTAAATGGGATCCTCTAGGATTAGGTACATGGATTGGTTGGAAGACCCTTGATCCTTCAGATGCTCTCAAGGGCCAACTTACATCTCTCTTTTCATGTCTTTGTGGAGCAACACCACTAAACATTTCCATCAAGGACTCAAGGGAGTGGGGGATGGTTGAAGTGCCTTATTCAGTCGAGCTTGGTTATGTGTTCAAATCAACATCCATGGAATCTACACTCTCTTCCTCCATTCAATATATTACATGGTTGGGAGATGGTTGTCCCAAAGTTAAAGTCTTTTGTTGGACCATGGTGCATGGAAATGCCTTAACATCCAAGAATATTAAAATGAAAGGATATAAGGCACATCGCAATGCCCTCTATGTTTAGCAATGGAAGAAACCACTCACCATTTGTTTATGGAGTGTGAATTTACCCTATAGGTTTGGGATCTAGCCTTTTTGGAGAAAACCAAGGTGATTGCAGTGCCACAAGGATGGATTCAGATGTTTAAGAATTGGTTGAGAGAGTACCTTGGAACTCTAATCAAGAAAAAATTGCTCAAGAGAGTCTAGACTGCCATGCAAAAGTATCTCTACTTTGCCAAAATTGGTCAAGGCAAGATGTTTTCTTCAATATACTATCATAATTAATGGAGTGGTGGATAGCTCAAAGGAAAATTATGAACAAGAAGAGAAGCCTTGCATTGGAACTATCATTTATTTTTATTTGCAGGGGAAACATTGTATTTCTCGGGCCTTGTAAATATTTGAAGTGGTAGCATATATTGGGAGAAAATGAGTTCCATACATGGCAAAGAGCTAGATCTCAATATCTATCAATCTTTGATGGAACCTAGAAAGGAAACCCAAGGGCCATAGTTGGGGGGAGGGAGGTAGGTGGGGAGGTTTATAACCTCGAAGGACAAATTGAATGGGATTTTGTGTGGGGATTAGGGATATCAACAAATAATGAAACAAAGGCATGGGTTGTTTATCATGAACTCGATCTCCTTAAGGAAAACATAATCTCCCAGATGACAGTGGTTGGTGACTCTACTATCATTATCAAAGCATTAACACAACATTTTCTTCCTAAGAATGTCATCTCGAGCACTATCCATAGGACACAAGAACTAATCCATGTTTCATGTTAATATCTTTCTTTCAATGTTACAAAAGCAAAACGAGGTGGAAAACATGCTAACCAACTAGTGCATGAAGTTAGGTGAAGGAATTTGAATGATAAATGGGGGGGCACCGCTCTTTTCCCCCTTCCCATAATTTATTTGTATTTATGATGAAGAGACCTTCAAGATACAAGTGTCTCGATGCTCTACATTTGAGCATACAATAGTTAAAGTTCCAGTCCTTGCCACACCTCAACATCACCTTGGGGGTGTGTAGAGTTATGAATGGTACCAAGTCCTAGAGGGTGCAAGGATGTGGGTTTTTAAGAATGGTCTAGTTAGTTCTATGGGAGCTCAACCCAAGTATTGTTATTATTCCCCTGGCAACAAGTTCACTCAAAGAATGGGCTTGTGAGGTTTATCTGGATTAACTTATAGAGGGCTCTCTTGAAGTTTAGTATTTTTACTCCTCTGGCAAGACGGGACATTGTCATTGCACAAATATATGATATGTGTTGCAAGATTTAAAAGAGGTTCAAATTGGTCTTCAATTCTATGAGAGGGAGATAGTTGAGGTACAAAGCATGGTGGTGAATTCCACCATAAAGTGAAGCCACCGACAAGATGAATGTGAATGCAAGTGGAAGGCTAAAAATAGATTTTGGAATTCCTATGCCACGGAAAAAACAACGCAACTTCTTGAGCTCAAAGAAAAAGAGAAAGGGATCTTGATGTTCATGGTTATTTTGCATAGAATTGGATGTGAAGCTTGAAGTGTTAATTGCTATAGTGAATAAGATTGTAGCTTATTTGCAAATTCTAAGGGAGGTGGTATCTCATACTTCCCTTGTGACTTGTGTGTCAATAAGTGACATGATTGATGAGTTTTCACAAGTGCGCATTGAAGAAGCAAAGGCCCATTTTCTTTTAGGGAGAATGAGACCTTACTTGAAGCTACCATTCATATAGAACAAGTAGAAGCTAGTGGATGTTTGGAGGATGCAATTGTGGAATTTCATATGGGCATGATAGGGAAAATTTTATAGTTTTAATTTCTAAATAGTTAATATGCATTGTCAAAAAATAGTTTTGGTTTTTCAGTTTGTAAGGAAATAGACTTGTTGAGGATCATTTTGCTAGATTATAGTAGGAAGTTTCATGTTAAGAACCAAATATCAAAATAGAATAAAAACCTCAAAATAAGTACTCCACGCCTTGACAAAGAGAGAAATTCAGATAATAAGCCTCTTTGAGGGGGAAACCTCCTTATACATCACATGAATTTACAAATACAAGATGATTCCAAATGAAAAGGTCTCCTTGGTATATATATGAGACTAAGAGGTACAATTACAACTAATGGGCCCAAGCCAACATAAATAAAATAACAATACTAATGTAATATGCCCCAATTAAGGGGCAATGTGCCACGATTTAGGGCTTAACATGCCCCTCCCCTTCAGACAAGTGTTGTCCTCAACACTTGAATAATTATAGATGCTTCTGTATAAAAGACTCATCTTCCCACATGGAATCTTCAACATGTAGTTTCTTCCACTTAATGAGATACTCTTAAATTAATCTATTCCTCAATTGGTGAATTCTTGTGTCAGTGATAGCTTCAGGCTCCAGTATGATTTTTCCTTCCTCGTCAAGTTCTGGAAATATAATTTTAACTGGGATCTTGTCACCTATAACCTTCTTTAAGCATGAAACATGGAAAACTAGGTGTACTCGCGAAGATGCAGGCAGCTCCATTTTGTATTCCATAGTACCAATCTTTTGCAACATCTTATAAGGGCCATAGTACTTCGGTGATAATTTATTATCCTTCTTAGCTTACTTGAGGGACATTTGTTTGTATGGTTGTATTCTTAAAAATACCCAATCCCCTACTTCAAAACTTCTCTCATTGTGATGTTGATCTTCTTGTTGTTTCATGCGATTCTATGCCATGGTCACGTTGTCCTTTAAGAGTTGGAGAACTTGTTGTTGATGCTCGATGTAATCTTCCACTGCGTGAACCTTATATTTTTCTTTTAGAGAAGAAGTGATGGACAGTGGGTGGTATCCACAAGTGTCATAAATGGTGTAATTTTTGTTGCAGTTGTTACACATTATTTTCGTAAACGAAACTTGGGGGGAAATGCTTACAGCCTCTAAACTTCATGTTGAAGTTAAGCCGCTAGCTTCTTGAGTTGGGGGAAAAGTACCAACCATCCCTGGATAATGCATTGGGAAGTCACAAGCTTAGTTTTCTCTAGTTTCAAGCTTGTGTAAAAATGAAACCTACCTCAAGCATAGTTTTCTCTGGTTCAAGCTTGTGTAAAAATGAAACCACCTACCTCAAGCATAGTTTCCTCTCGTTCAAGCTTGTGTAAAAATGAAACTAGGTCCAAGCATAGTTTTGTTTAGTTTTAAG
>WSFP011506970.1:0-13380 GCA_009831015.1 Picea engelmannii | reverse complement strand
TGAGTGAGGGTTGAGGTACATTGAAGTGTCACAGGTGAGTGAGGTGTATTGAGGAGCGTTTTGAACGATGCATTGTGAGAAAGGATGTGAAGTGTCTTGCCACCATTTGGTCTTCTCAACATTGTGAGAATTCATGACTAGCTACCAACATTTGTCATTTTCTCATACCGACATTTTCCAGGTATGCTTGTCCACTAAATTTTGCTGTGTAATTTCCTACAGTGTTGTAAGTTCTGTTGTGTGGTTTCTTAAATTATGCTTTGTGGTTTTAGTATTTTAATTATCTATGAGGTCTATTAAAGCTTAATTATAATAGCTTATGACATGATATGTTTGAAGTTTTTTTCCAAGCTTTAGTTATAGAGATCGATGGGTGAGTTTTGTTACTTGTAACTTGTTGAACAATGGAATATACTAACTTAGTAAAGTCAAACATACTATAGTATATACTATATAGCATTCTAGTGAACAACAAGAGGCAAAGTTATCCTCGATTGGCCTCCAATTTGATTGAAATAAAATTTAAATATTAAAATTTGAGGCATTGCTAGGAGACAAAACAATTCAAGAATGACCTACATTTTGATTGAAATAAAAACTAGAGTATAAACATTGCTAGGAGGCATAACATTGCAATATTGACATTGTATTATAGTTCTCAATTTTGAGTTTAGCCAAATATGTGTGGGGTGTGTTCATCTACCATGAATGTAATACAGACATTGATATGTAGTACCTTCAAGTGGCTTATACTTTGAAATATGATATATATCAACACACCATCCATTGTAGTCTTGTAGCATGTATGTATCGTTATTTGGATACATTGTAATATATGAAGACGATGAGCAGGATGATTAATGTCCATTGAGACCAAAATTGTCTATTGGACCTTAAACAGGTAAAATATTACTTTTATTTCTTTAAAACTGTATTTCTATGCTCAAAAAGCACTAAGAGAAGCATTCCAAGATCACCATAGTTTTGATGAATGAGGAGGTTAGGAAGGTCTATATTGTGGCAAATATTTTAAATTGGGATCTAATATGGGTATAGGCAGGACAATCTAAGAGGAAGTGTTTTTCATATTCTACCCTCATAGTGTCACAAAGATGACATATTATTTCATCACACAGTGTTTTGGGAATTGTCCAATGCCCAGTTTCACTATGTAGCTCGTTAGAGTTTGTTCTTATTTTAACAATGTTGATTTTCTTCTTTGCACTTCTCAAAACTGAGAGGTACTTTTGATCTTCTAAATTAGGGTTGACCATCTCCTTGTAATATCTTAATTTCCTTTTATCCACTAATTATTTATCACACCATATATTCTCCTTAAATTTAGAAGTGATAATATTTGTAATATTATCAATATTCTACATGATGACTTCTTCTTGTCTCTCCCAACTTGATGTTTTCTACAAATTTGAACAAAACTTCTTGTTGTTCTGGACATTCATATCCGCATTCCCAACATTCTCGTGTTCCAAAAACTTATACAATATAGAAAAAATCATATATATATATATATACAAATTTGATATATACATTATTATTATATATATATATATATATATATATAAGTATGATTTTATTTTTTTTAAATGAGAATGGGTTTGGTCAAAACCTTTTAAAAAATACCTCACATTTTCTTTCAAATTCATATCATCATTGTTTTGTGCGATGTCTTATTGTTATTATTATCATTATTCATGACTAGAGATTGACCAATTATCCTCTTATCTTTTAGAACTTTTTGAATTTAACTTAGACTATGAGTTGTCCATCATCTTTGAGTAAGTGGGGCTTACATTAAACACATATTATTCCGTGAATATCGTGGGACATACCAAAGCCATTGAATTTGGCTTTTACTTCACGTTCACGCCATACAATAAAATATAAAATAAGATTGTGGACGTTTAGTTAAATCATTTAGAGCTCTCTCGAATTTTTTTTAAGTATAACAGTATCAAATATATTCTTTTTAATTATTTCGATTTTTTACATGCCAAAATGTTCAATAGACTTGGAGAAATTCGATTCCCAAGGCAACAAATCCTTGGGTTCCTTTTTAAGTATTTAAGGAGTATTGAAGAAGTATTTAAATTATTTATTATAATTTATTTTTAATTGGTCATAACAATGTATGTATTTTTTGGAGATTTAATTATGTGTGAGATTTTGAAATGTCTGATGTTTCGAGTGGATATTTCATCCATCATTAGGGACAATTCAGTTGTAATAATGATTAAAAAGAATATCTTGAGATAATGATTTAATATGAGGAAGATTATCCGCTGGAGAGAAACGTTGAAGGAAATTAAATATTAAATAATGTAAATGAAAACTAGGGGAAGGTTAGCCGTTGGAGAGGGATGTTGAGGGAAATTAAATAATAAATAATGTATATGAAAAAGACGTTGAGGGAAAGTAAATAAGAAAAAAGTTAATTGAAAAATGATGAAAAATTATAGCCGTTGGAGAGAAATAATAATAAAGATAAAACAATAACATAAATGAAGGAGAAATTAATAAAATTGATAAAATAAATGAAAAAGATTGTGATGAAATAAATAAAATAACAAATTAAGAAGGAAAGAAGGAAAATTGAACGAATATAGAAGGAGGGAAAAAGAAGTGTTAGCACTTAGAGTCACCCTCATACTGCAAGAGGATAAGCCCATTACCCATCAAAATGTAAATGTATTGAAATGGTTTTAGTAGGTGGATCAACAAGACTTTAAAGAAAAGAAAAGACAACAGATATCACTGCAGATCAGTGATGGACCATTGGGCTATGGAGTCATAAACAATCCGCTCATTGAAGGCATTTAAGCTCCTTATTAGACAAAAGATTTGTATAATGATGCAGAGAAGAATAGGAGAATAACATAAAGATGGATGTTTGCTAAGCAAAGATCCTCTTTGCGAAGAGAATTTGGATGTGTTTGAACAGTAGACAATGATAGATAGACAAGCTTACAACAGATCCTCTACTGCATCGAGAATCTATTGACCAAATGCAAATTTTAATCCTTAAAATCCGCAATACATTCAAACAAGATGAAGAATAGAACTTAGATGTGTCTAAACAGTGAACAATGATAAATAGGCAAGCTTACAATAGATCCTCTACCGCATCAGAAATCTATCAATCAAAGGCAAATTTTAATCCTTAAAATCTGCAATACATTCAGACAAGATGAAAAATAGAACATAGGAGACAAATATGATGAAATAACTCATATGAGTCTTCAATAACAATACAATTTACAGCTACATGCCCCTCTGGCTTACAAACTGAAATATACAGTCATAAATATTTCTCAAAACTTCCTCCAGTCTTGGGCTGAACCCCCCCTCCTCGACATATCATTCATCTGATGTATTTATAATCAAAACAACCAACATGTCTTGCTACTTGGGCACCTCCTTTCCAGTGTCGTGTGTCTTCTCTTGTCTGTCATGTTCCTTCTGTCAGAAGGAAAACCTGGTCAATATGGGCGTGCAGGAGAAACTGCCCTCTGTGGTACTTTGGGCTAACAGTTTTCTGTCTCCTCGGCCAGACCCCCCAAGCTTCCATTTAAGGGGGGAGTCGATTGTTCAACCACCAGTCCTTATTTCATTAACCAACTTCTCCTTGGGACCAGGACGAGGCCTTACACCTAGCTTGTTGCCACACACTACTCTTGGATTGGGCCTTATATAAGCACGTGATTGTGAAAGTTTCCAAGGGTGGTTTGGGTCCACACTGCTTCGACCCTCGCAATTCACCACCAACTTCCACGTACCTCTTCTGCTATACCATGGTTTTGAATGCAGGAGCGCTATAGAAATTTATCGTTCGAGCATGTTTCATCCCCACAATGAAGTGTGGTCGTCGATCTATTGTAATCTGTGATCTGGGTAAGCCAACTTTGGCACTTGGAGCTTTGCATGATGAGAAAGAATATCTCCCGAAGTACTTTCTTCTGGTTGACGTGGCAGCCTCTCATTACTTCGGGACTTTGGGCGCTTAGACGTTGAAGGTCTCAATTTCTCTGAATGGTCGAATGGCCGAATAATGAAATTATATCAAAGATCCACGGTCCTCGTTGATTTGAGATCAACGGTCCACAATTACTTCGGGAGTTCTGGCTTCGGGCTTTTTCAGTGAATAACTCCTACAATCCTCCAGAGTGTTGTATCTTCGAAGTGAGAGATCTGTCTCCACATTTCGTCTTGTTTTGGACGACCGAGATTCACATCGGGAGTTCAGGCTTCAGGAGATTTCTTCTTCTTGCTTGCGGAATCCTCTGAAGTGCTTAATTTATGAAGTGTGAGATATGTCAACGCGTGTCCTCAACCTTCAATGGCTCAAATTTACTTCAGGAGTTCGAGCTTCGGGCCTTTTCAGTGCATAGCTCCTACAATCCTCTGGAGTGTCGTATCTCCAAAGTGAGAGATTTACCTCCACGTGTCCTCTTATTTTGGATGACCGAGATTCACTTCGGGAGTTCAAGCTTTGGGAGCTTTCTTCTGCTTGCTTGTGCAATCCTCTGAAGTGTGAGATCTGTCGATGCGTGTCCTTATCCTTCAATGACTCAGATTTACTTCAGGACTTCAGGACGTTTGGATGGAAATCTCCCGAAGTAAATTTCTTCCTATTGACGTGGAATCCTCTTGTTACTTTGAGACTTTGGGACTTCGTGGCTTCTGTCTAGTTGTTAATCCTTGTGCGACTTTTAAATTCTGATTGTTTGAGAGCCGCTAATCTGAACTGCACATGGGATCTCCACCATTGAAAATTGAATCTGCTTGTTTGCTTGTATTTCAATCTTGAAATGCACTGCTCTGAAAGCTGTATTTTTCTCATGACTTTTCCTTGCGCATACAACATACTTGATTGGCCTGACTTTATCAACCAGAAGAGGTAAAACTTATAGGAAGGTATGTAGAAAAGAGAGAGACTCGGCCGAGGTGTAGATACAAGTTTTAACAAGAATGATACATGACCCATGACAACTTTATGTGCTAACAAGAAGGAAGGAAAAGTTTTGAGAGATGTCAAAGGAGGGGGAGAGGCCTTAGTCTCCTGAAGAAAAATGATACAGGAGAGAAGGGAGAAAATAAGAAAGAGGAAGAGGTTTATTGAACTAAGCGATGAATGGTAGGTTTTCATGATTAGTTGAGTCTATAGTCGTATTCTTGATTCAAGTTGTTGGGATGATTTTCGATTTCAAGAGCTTCCCGAATGATACAGGAGGAGTAAGAAGGTGTTGAAGCAAGTATTTTTGCTTGGTCAAAACAAATAAGATGTTTGGAAGTGTGGGTGTGTTATGTGATTGTCGAATTAGAGATGCAGGTGTGGAGAGTGTCAACTATATGTTCTTTAAGATGATTTTTGATTGAACACCATGTTTGGCCAATGTAGGAATTTCTGCAAGAGCAGGGAATTTGACAAACTCCTTGGCTTAACATAGGGTCATATTTATCCTTAGTAGTTCTAAAACGATGCTTGAGGGTTTTGTGGAGTTTAAAAAGGGTTTTGATGTTCTTTTTAGCTAGGAGCTTAGAAATATGATTGGTAATTCCATGAATGTAGGGAAAAGAGACTAAAGTTAAAGGTGGGGTGGAGGAGGGGTCCTTTTTAGTTCTAGATTTAAGGGAAGAGTGAAAGGATTTGGTGATTTGGGAGGTGGAGTGGCCATTGGATCTTAGGGCATTGGTGAGGTGGGATTTTTCTTTATCCAAAAGATGAGGGGCAAAGATTTGGATGGATCAAGTAATGAGAGGTTTGAGAACTGCAAATTTTAGGGTTGGGTGGTGGTGAGATTGGGCTTGAAGGTATCTATCGGAGTGGGTCTTTTTTTGGTACACCTAGTGGGTAAGGGTACCAACGGGTTGACTAGAGATGAGGACATCCAAAAAAGGAAGAGAATTATCCTGTTGGATTTCCATGGTAAATTGAATGTGGGGGGAGATGTTGTTAAGGTGGCTAAATAAATAATTTAGCGAAGCATGGCCATAGGGCCATACAACAAAGGTATTGTCAACAAACCGAAACAAACATTTGGGTTTAAGATGGAAGTTGTTTAAGTCTAAGGCTTCAAAATGTTCCATAAAAATGTTGGCAACCATAGGGGATGAGGAGGATCCCATGGTTGTGCCTTTAGTTTGTTCATGGCCAGTTCCTTTAAAGGTAAATAAAGTGGAGGTGAGGCATAATTTGATTAGGTTAAGGGTTTCGGGGTCGACAAGTTTTGAGATAAGATCAAGGGATTTAGGAACATGATTGTTGGTGAATAACGAGACAACATCGAAACTCACCATGATATCCTGCTCATCAAGGAGAAAATTTTGAGTCTTTTGAATGAAGTCAGAAGAATATTTGATATAGGAGGGAGAAAACTCACACATAGTTAAATATCGAGAAGAAGCATGCACAATTAATTTTATATTTGAATTGTTTTTTCATTTTGTTATTTTTATAATGAGTATTGAGTGAACTATTTATTTTTAATGTTAAATAGATTTACTTGTAAACTATTTGTTTTTAATGTTTTTTTTTTTCTTTTAAATAAAAAGATTGTATTACCTAATAATGCCATCACAACAATACATGTCTGGAAGAGAGCCCCAAAACATGCCACATGTTCTTCCAAACAGATGGAAACTAGAACAGGTGGCTGAGAGTCTTGAAGTCTGGACAAAAGAAAAAAACTCACCACCTATTCTGTCGAACAAATGGAAACCGAAACAAGTGGTTGAGAGACTTGAAGTCTGAGCAGTATGAGTTCCTACAATGATTTTGACAATGATAATGCATAATAACAAAAAAAGAAACACAACATAATTGAACAATGGGTGAACCCGAGTTTCCTTTGTCGCTGTGATTTTTCCAGGTGGGAGCAAAGACGAACGGTTGTGCACAGGTCATGCATCTTCTTTTATCTAGCGCGCCTGAGAGAGCACCAAACAACAAGTCTAAGTTGTTGTTGAGCATGGTATGCATGTGAAGTTGTTCTTCCATGTCCCGACGTATATAAAAAATGAGAGTCAAGTGATTCGGTGAGAGGCGACAAGAAGAAATCCATCCTTGGTCTGAGGCAGTGGAGAGAGGAGGGTGGCCTTTAGAAGGGAGAATCCATGCATGGCTCACCTCCAGTGGGACCACTTCTTCAATTATGCAGGTATCCCAGTCCGAAGAAACGAGAGTGTCAGGGGTGGACCGACCAAAAAGGGAAGGCGGGACTTGGGGGTCAAGAACTGTGTACAGAAGAAAATTCGGTGGGATTTGAATCGGGACAGGAGGTATTTATTCCTCAACGAAAACCATGGGAGGTTCTTCCAACACCCTATTTTGGGTTGAGGAGCGGGGCGGTGTAACAAGAGAATTGGCTAGACGAACTAGAGAAGTTGACTGTGAAGGGGAGAAGAGGCATGGTCTTCGTTGCCTGGCAACAAAACTGTAATAGGAAGGCCCTCTCTTGGGATTGACTCTTTCCCAGGGCATGACTGGGCGAGTAATCAAGATTTCTAACAGGAGTAGAGCTTGCGAATAGGGGAGGAAGAAAATTGGACAAGCATAGGCTGTTCCAAAACCCAAGGGTTGTTCCAAAAACAAATGGCAAGAACCAATGTGTACCCACTATAAATGGTGAGGAATCAGATGAGTTGAAAGGACCAGACTCGTGTGCCTCGTACCCATCCCGACCTACCATCATTGTTGTTTAGAGGAATCCATTAAACTGAAGCATGTGCATTGTCACACCAACACGTATGAGCAATGAATGTTGCTCATCTTGCGATTTAGTGAGGAGAGGGTGGCGGCGTGTGCATTTAACTCCTTGATGTGCATGTTGTCCACCTGTCACCCCATCCGGGGCTATTTATTTTTAATGTTAAATAGAGTATTAATAGGTCATTTCTAATCTTCCTCTTTAAATATAAACCTTAATAGAGTATCAATATGTCATTTCTAATCTTACTCTTTAAATATAAACCTTGACAATCTTTTCTAACATATCAATTTCATTTGTACTTGATGATAGGTGGAGTGTCCACTCGAAAAATTGGACATTTCGAAACCTATTATACAATAGTTATTCAAAAAAATTGTCTAAAATTATTTGAATATTAAATATTCTACATTATTAAATTTGAAAAAAAAAATTATATAAATTTTTAATATAAAAAAAATTACCCAAATTCCATTTCAACTTTTATATAATTTTCAAATCAACATTTTAATATATTAATATTTTTCAAATATATTTTAAAATTAAAACATTTAATCATTCTAAAATCCTTTAAAATTTTAACATTTTCTAAATAACATTTTAATATATTAATATTTTCACATATAAATATTTTAAAATAATTGAGAATTTAAAATTAGTCTTAAATCTTTAAGATTTTAATATACTAATATTTTCACATATAAATATTTTAAAATAATTGCCATGTAACTAATGTAAGTTTGACTAGGTTTATTATTATGAGAATGTGGGAAATTAAAACCTTATACCATATGGGAATTTTGTTTTTCAATAATACAAATTTGTAAACAAATGTTTATGATTTTTTTTTTCTATAATACAAATTTGTAAACAAATGTTGAGATTGTTGAGATGTATCACGATTGAGAGTGATAGTATTACCATGAATTATGTAGATAATCATATAGTGATAGTATTACCATGAATTATGTAGATAATCGTAGTGTGGGAGAAAATAGGGAGCATAATGAGAAAAAGTGGGTATTAAGAAACACTAGGTTGTAAGAAAAAACCAAAGGTGGTTTGGATGTGAATAACGACAAATGAGTAATTAAAAGGAGAATATTTCTAATAAAAATGAATAGGGTTATGTGGCTAGAGATGTAAATATAGACTAAGTAGTGTTGTGTCCATTAAAATAAGTATAGGTGGCATGAAGGGGTGAATTGCTATGGAAATGTAGACAATTTCCACTAGGCCAGTTAGAAGTGGGTAGATGCAAAATCAAATGACCAAGGAACAAGAACATGCTAGATAATGTACGGATCTAGTAGGTTAAGCCATGGTTCAAGAAAGTAGAAATTCAATGCTTATAAGAAGTGATCATAAGGAGTAAATAAGGTAGGCTAGTTAGAAAGGATGTCGATGATAATTTGAAAATATGTATATGTGGATCACTATCCTAAACAAGTGCCATTATAGTGGTCATGTTCTTGTCGTTTTATCATAATGTAAGATTGAAATAATATTTTTATGCATATTTATGAAGTCTTTGCAAAAAGTATTATAGAGAATAGAAATTGGACTCAATCTGCATCAAGATAATAATGGAAAACCTTGAGTTATTTTCAAGAAAAAAGTTTGTTTGCAACTAAAAAAATATTTCCAAAAAGAAAAGCATGGTAAGGATAATTATAGTGGTCATGTTCTTGTCGTTTTATCATAATGTAAGATTGAAATAATATTTTTATGCATATTTATGAAGTCTTTACCAGAAGTATTATAGAGAATAGAAATTGGAGTCAATCTACATCAAGATAATACTGGAAACCTCGAGTTATTTTCAGCAAAAAGGTTTGTTTGCAACTAAAAAAAATATTTCCAAAAAGGAAAGCATGGTAAGCATAATCAGAGCCATTCACAAGAGCAAATACAAATCCAGTCTCTAAAGATATTAATCATTGAGTTTGTATAAATAACATGTCACTTTCAATGTAGAGGCCACTTGGATAGAGATGTTAGCTCTTAAACTAGAAACACCTTAGGAAAGTTGGATTGTTTACATTTAGTACTGTGGAGAAAAAGTGTTATTTTTTCCTTATTCCTATATACATATCCATAATTATTTTCAGATTTTTGAAGAAATAAAAGTTATCAGTTCTATTTGCAATAAAAAAAATTGTCTTTCAAGTTTGAGTTTAATTCTAGTTCTAATTATTATAATCACATTTATTTCTCAACATTGCAATTATCACAAAGTTTGTTTTCATTCTAAATATTAGTCTGGTGTTCATAACTGAGTGATTTAAACTACCTAACCATTCCCATTATGACAAATGCTTTTGGATATTTAATTTTAATTTTCACTTAAAAATACAAAATAAAACACAATTTCAAAAATTTAAACATGTTATGGCTTCACAAAATAACCAAAAATATCAAGTCCTTAAAACCATATCAAAGTTTGAAAGGTCTATTAAACCTTCACACTTATTGTAGGGCATAAGGTCTAAAGGCTTGTATACTTAAAACCAAGTGTCACTTCTCAAGATGATGTCTACACATGAGAAGTGACACTTGGTTTTAAGTAACACATGAATTAAAATGTCTACACATGATAAGAAAAAACCAAAATCTCTTTCCATAAGATGAAGTGAATTCATTCATACATAAAACTAACTATTTAACGACACTTATTTCCACCTGGTTGCTTGTCAACAAGATCAACCCATTTCTCCGTAATTAGTAGATTTCTCTTTAAGCTAATTTAATTCATATCTATTAAAAAAAAAAAAAAAACCAGAAAAATCATTGGGTTATACTCCTGGGATCCCCTAAATCCACCTAGAAAACAACCACAACTTATCCAATACAATTGAATTCAATCTTCTTTCCCTTTTAATCACAACAATAACACATATTTGGCATTGGTTGAACAAGATCAACTCTTCAAACGATTTTCAATCAATCCTCTTCTTCATGATCATTTTCAAAAAATCACTGGTCTTGCTTGTGGTTCCTTTTTATTGAAAAATGAGATCATTTTTCTTTTATGGGCAAACCAAGTGTTGGGATCCTTGTCTTTGTCTATCTACCATTATCATTACCCCTTTGGATGTTATTGTAGGTAATGAATGAACAAGGTACAACATTAATACATATCTTGTCTAAGGACTCTTTGGGTCTTTCATACTAGAATGTCGGGCTTGAGTTGAGATCTCCCTTACTTTAGGAAATGTCCCTAACTTCCTGAAGCCTACTCAAAGCAAATTGGGCCTATTTGTATTTATTTGCGACTACTAGGTAGGCCACAGGTTTTGGATATGGAAATAATAAGCCATTAGGAGAGAGATACATATTTCCATCCAAAACCATCCTAGAGGCATGTCTAGTTCATTCTCCAACTCCACTTCGGGTGAAGCTCCAATCTCCATTTGAGTTTGAAGCTCTACCCACGAACTGAGGGTGGGACATTAAGGTGCTAGCTCTATTTGATGGTTCCATATGCCCATTTAAATTGGTGTCTCGATAAGTATAAAAGGAACATTTGTGTACATAAAGTATGGGAAAAGATAAATATCAACACTCTTATACACCTGACAATAATAAATTTTAGTTATCAACATGATAACTAGCTTGAAATCGATGAATTTCAGTTACCAACATGATACTTGTCTTGAAATTTGATGTCAGTATGTGTTTCTATAAGACCTTCAAGGACCACATCGCCAATAGACACCCAAGGAAATTTCACTAAATTATCAGGTACCCACATGTTCAAGCCTTCACTCATAACAAGTGTTAGACATGCATTCACGGGGTGCACATGCATTCTAAGACATCATAGGAAAGCCAGGTGAAAAACATGCATAGTAATTACTAATTGCTATGTGTTGTATAAACAATTAGGAGGTATTGGGCAGTGGCTTTTCAGGGACTTTGACACCTATCATAATTTCCATGTTAGCAATAGTAGGATATGGGTCCTGGGACAATGATTGTTATAGTCCACATAAATATTGCAATGATGTACCTTAACAAAATAGATAAAATAAACATTGTGTAGACATCTTTCTAGTTATGTGTGGATTTTTGATATGGTTGAAGGGGTAAAAGAACCAAAATTAATGACATTAGGTTGATGGCTACAAAATTCCTCAAGATGGTTGCAATATGATATTGTCGGCCATGGCATGGAAGACTAGAAAGGGCATATAATGGAGTGTATGGAAAAAAATTGAACAAGCATTAGACTGGAAAGGGCATAGAATGGAGCGTATGGGAAAAATCTAACTCATCTAATGGAGGATAATTGAATCTCTCACATTCTAGTGGATCCAAGTTCTAGGGGTTTCAACCTCACTGAGAAGAGAGAGGCATGATAGTAGGCATTACTCATCTGTAGAAACTGACTCTTGATATTGGGAGAAGAGGTCAAGAATCTAAAGCAACATAATGGGTTGGAAAAGCTAGACCATTAGAATATCTAATTTTTATGCTACTTTTAAACCATTCATTGTTAATTTTATAGTCGTATAACCATCTATACGAGAATTGGTAGGATCTGTATGAATCGCAGGAGGTGGTAAATTGGGAATAGGAATTAGAGCATAAGAAACATTTTGCAAGTGCTTACTATTGATGGGATAGATTTAGGTGTTCGACAAAATAAGGTATTCCCACATAGGACAAACACATTTAGTAACCACTCACACAACCAAATCAAATATCAATACACCAATGTTTTTATGTGGTTAAAACCCTTGAAGAGGGAAACAATCCACGTCCCCAACTAATGTGGCCACTTGAGGCAATCTATTAATGCAAAAGGAAAATATTTTACAAGAGAGTTTCTGAAAATCGATCATCAACAAATGACCCTCCATGCTCTTTAAATAGAGATCATGGACCAATAAGGTGTTAAGCCACTAATCAATATAATTGATAATATCAAGGAGAATGTGAGCCATCATATCACTGTATGTCTGGAACATACCACGACTGTCAAATTACATAACTACAAATGCATACTTGTAACACACTGTTTCCCCCAGATTGTAAATATAACTGAACTAGCCAAGGACTATGGCAAAAACTCATAAGTATGAATATGTGCTGTAAATGGACCTGCAGGAAGAGGTCAATGAATGTAAATGATAGTTTGAATTTATTGCAGAAATGCTGAGAGGGGATGTGCGGAAAAGAGACCACGATGGTGGTGGAAGGCACCTTGAAAAAGGGGCGTTAACTTCCACCAAGAATTAAATACCGTATTTGGACTCCACTGGCCCGGAGAACCAAAAGCGACTCGCTAGCCCTGAAATAAATGCCTTGCAGGCTGGTAGGTTGATGGCTTGATGAGGGATGGGGAGGTGAACCGCCTATCTGTAGAGCCATCATGACTGACCAGCGCGACGGTAATCGTGCCACACGCAACCTCGCAAGAGGATAATGCGTATGGCAGAAGCGATTGAAGGGGGGATGCGAGGGGAAACTCTGGAGTTCTATGCAGAGTGAGTGATCGCAGAGAGGAGGGGATTGCAACCTTCACTCCTGGGCACTGGCAGACAGAGAGACGCAGGTCTCAGGACATCGTGGTCTCAGCTCGGGGGTGGCTAGTGGTAAATCCATTAGGAGTCGCTACGCCTACGGTTGGGTGGAAACGAGCACCCCTCTC
>WSFP011506966.1:0-13380 GCA_009831015.1 Picea engelmannii | reverse complement strand
AAAAGATAGATTCAAGATGGGTGTTCAGGTCTGGTTTGATTTCCTCCATTGAGGACTGCATGGTTGTATTGATGGTGGAAACATTGGCACTGAGTTGTTTCACTTCTTGTTGGGTCTTGATGAGATTAGATTTCAAGGTACTGAAGCGAGCTTCCAAGTCTTCGCTACGGGTATGGGCCATGATGACGAGGGAACCGAAATGGGGCGCGTGGGGTCAAATTTTTTTCCAAAAAATGATATGTATGAATGTGATAAGGGTGAAGCGATGAATCCAATGGAATAGGTCTCAAATAATGGTGAAAAAAATTCCAGACTTTTTTTTTTCACCTACGGAGTTATACTCCATTCTGAAGAATATTGTAGTGATGAAGTGCCCAAATGCTTAACCAGGAAGAAATTTAGGTATTCAAGGGTTCTACAGACAAGGGTTTGCCCTGTTCTATAGCTCTCTGATATACGTGCAGGGTCCAATAGTAATACTCGGCCCAATATCTCAGGGCACTAACTAAGGAGGCTAGATCGTGCCCTTAGCCATACTACCCGACTACCCAGGTACTAGAGAGTATCTTCCCGAGTTTTGTTCTCGGTTTCACTATAGCAGTCATGTGGCCGATTGGTTTATCTAAAGAGGGCTTCAGGAAATCTAGGCCAATCTGTACATAGGTGTTGTCTAATGCGCTACCACTCAAAGGGGTACCAACAGGGGTTACAAGGGTGGCCAACAGATGTGCGCTTAAGTACCACTTGTATTTCCTATGTGTATGAATCCGTCAACCACGGGTTTATTCACATAACAACAAATCTCTGTGGCTTAAAGACGTTGGAATACGTCTCTAGCCTGAAAAAAAAAATTAACCCACAATTTCTACCTAGGAAAGTGCTATGATACCACTTGTAATATACCAGATATAAAAGGTATGCAGAACATAACTAAAATGATAGAAATGGTAGAATAACAACAATATAACTAGAACAATCACCACAATAACACTGAAATTATATAAGAATAACAACATAAATAACACTTTGATTCTGAGAGCAATGTTCATGGGCCTCTTTGAGGGGGCAACCTCTAGTCGAGCAAAGCTCTATTGCAATATATCCAAGCTAGGGTTCTCATACCCTCGAATCCTATTTATACTAAATATGTCTATCAAAAGAAGCATCTAGAGGAAGATCCTTCTAGAAGAGGAATCTTCTATTAGGTCTTCTTACATTCGACTTATTATATTTTATTGCAAGGCCTTATTAATATTGACCTTTATTACATCTGAATATATTGTTCTACCTATGTGCAAGTTAGGACCCTAACAGAAGCAAAATAATTCCAAAATTCATGATCCCAAAGAGTTCAAGAAATCCAAACCACCCTCTCTCAATGGATATATTGAGAAAGGGGAAGAGGCAGAAGCTTGGCTGCTTGGTTTAAAGAAGTACTTAAGAGTCCATGACTACTTTGAAAACTTGAAGGTTGGAATAACCATCTTCAACTTGAATGGAAAGGCTTCCATTTTGTGGAAAGACCTTAGGAATGTGAAAGGAATCCATGAGAAGGACTTGTCATGGAAACAGATTGAGAAACACTTCAAGAATAAGTATCTATCAGAGAAATACTTTGATGGGAATACTAAGTAGTTCTATGAACTCAGGCTGGGACAACTTACCATAGAGGAATATGTCAATAAATTATTGGAGATGCTAAGGTATGTACCCTATATAAAGGATGAAAAGGTAAAAGTGCAACGATTTATTAGTGGGTTACCTCATACCTACTGGGACAGGATTGAGTTTGATGATCCAAAGACCTCATAAGACACTATCCAAAAGGAAAGGTATTATTATGAACAGTTCGGGAATAAGACAGAACCTCATGAGGACTAGAAGAAGAAGAATACTTTGGGATTCAAGAAGAAGGGGTTTAAATACTCAATATTTAAGAATTATGGGAAGGGTTCTAGGATGATCCTTCCTACTAGAAGTGTGTATCAACAAAATTTCCCCTCCCTGAGTGGAAATAAACATTTTGGAGCAACCCCAGGAAATATTGATAACCCAAAGAAAGAACCCTTGAAATGTTGGGGTTGTAGAGAAGAGCATCTACTAAGGCATTGTCCACACAGAAAACAGAATAGTAGGAGAGTCTACAATATCCAATAATCTACCACAGTCAATGATGTGGCTAGGAGAATGCCACAGATTTATGCGGCCTTGGATAATAAACAAGCCGACCACCAAGCTTTAGTGGTGGATATGGATGGTATGATCGCCAACCATCTAGTTTCTATTTTAATTGACCTTGGTTATAATTTGAGTTATGTGGCCCCTCAGACTATTGATAAGTGTAAATTGCAACTGGTTAGACATGTTAAGCCATGGTTGGTACAACTAGCCACTCGAACCAAAAGAAAAGTAGCAGAGGTCATACCAACTTTCCAATTCATTATGGATGGATTTCCTACCCAAGCGATCCTTAACATACTTCCCCTAGGATATTATGACCTGTTGGTTAGTATGAACTTGTTAGCCACTTATAAAACCAATTTGGATCGTTACCTTAAAACTTTTGAGTGTGAAAATGAAGAAGGGAGAAAAATAACCCTTCAAGGGATTCAGAGGCCTGTCTCAGTGAGACGAATATCAGCCCTTCAAATGAAAAAGTATTGCAGAAATGGATGTACTCTACATGAAATACATGTGTTGGAATCTGTTGAGGATGACAAACCAAACCTAGAGGACCATCCCATATTAAGAGAGTATAAAGACGTTTTTCTAGAAGATGTATCGGGCCTACCATCAAGAAGAGACATTGAATTCTTGTTGGCACAGGGGAAGACCCAGGGTTCAACACTTAACAGTGCACTAACAAAACCATGACTATCGACCCTTTCAGCAACACCTGCAAGGTAGGTGAGGTCTCACCCAAGGTAGAAGCAAGGGGGGGTTATAGGACGCAGGTGTCTGTTAAGAAGCTGGGAAACAGATATGTGATAATAACACTTTGCATGATATTATGTTAACACTTAAGAAGTGATACACATTAGTTCATTAGCCTTATTAACATCATATATCATAGCCAAATATAGATCTAGCGTAGTAACAACAAAGAAAACACTTATCACTTAGCACTATGAATCAAGTCCAACATCCATCAACACAAGTAATAGCACTTAGCAACAAAGATCTATCTATCACACATAAAAATCAAAACACTGAGCATATTCATAACATAAATAACACAACACAAAGCAAGCCAAAGACACAAGATGTACGTTGCTCACCCTAGTGTGGGGCTACGTTCGCCAACCACTTCGCCTTCTTTATTGTTCTCCAATCTCTTACATTTTGTTACTCATGTGCACTAAGCCACAAAGTCAAGCTTTGCATAGGATAGGATATTTGTGCACTGAGCACCAGATCCTCCTTCCAAAACTAGGTTAGGTCATAGAGCCAACCCTCTATTGAGCACAAAGCCTTAACACACATACATTCCTTGGCACAAATCCACTCAAACTTATTGTACTTATCTCCCAAAATTCTCAAAAGGATTCTACTTCTACCATACATTCTTCTTTATTTATACTTTTACAAACCCTTACAATAAGGCCTAATCATGTGTAAACTCCATGGGCCGACATCCCATAAACCCATTACAAAATCCCTAGAGTACCCCTTATTGGGTTCACATAGCTCACACAAATGGGTGAGATCTGCGATCTCATATCTGCTTAGGCGCTCCTTCTTCTAACAATGTGTCGAATTCCAAAAGTGGTCCAAATCTGATCAAGGTTTCCTCAAAACTTGGTCGAGGGCCAAAAGGCCCCCAACACTCACATGTGACTTGTCCCGAGTCACTCAGGTCTAGACAATGTTGCTTCGAAGGCCTCAATCTTAACTCGAGCTGCCTCGACTTGCTACTTCGAATGAGCCTCCTGCTCAATGAGCTCCTAGATCGTCTACTCTATAACAGGCCCTTCCAGGCATTGTTCTACTGATGTGACCACGTGGTATAATTACGAGCCTTGTCCATCAATATCTTTGAACACCTTGCAGGCTTCATCCTGCACATGTTGTAGCTTCTGCGTGACTTCCATTACCTTTCCCTAGAGGGCAGTGATCTGATGTTGTACTACATGATGCTCTTGGTATCTATTCATTCTCTCAATTGTAGTGAGCAGCTTCATCTTCGCCTACATGGAAAATACTTGATGTTGCGCCTCCTATAACTACGCTTCCAAATTTCTTAGCTTTGGATCCTCGGCAAGGTGTTCATATGTCTGCGTTCTTCTATCACTAAGTTGTTTGCACTCTGAGGTGAGGGATCATATCCTTATTACTTTCTCTTACCAGTTTCCTCCCTCTGGTCACACACCTCATGTGGGGTGCTCGGTACTTCTTAGGCCTCCAATTATGTTATCCTAGATTGAAGCTCCTGGAGGGTCTCAGCAAGCTTCACTACTTGAGCCTCAACCAAATATTGCTCCTCCTATACCAACCCTGGTACAGAGCGACATGATTTACTAACTGCTTCTTTGACTATGGCCTGTTTTACGATCAACTACTCCTTTTCTCTCTATAGCTGGGTTTCGTCAGCTCTCTTTTCTTCCTAAAGCATCACCTGAAACTCTTCTCCCTGGTTTTCATAGGCAGCTACATTGTACCGTGTTGCTCGTAATTGTTCTAGGATTTCTTATTTTTTCCTTTTTCAAGGCTTATGTAGCCTTCTCCTTCTCTTCCTGGACTTTCTAGAACCAAGCTTTTGTTGCATCCACCAATATTCTCAATTGGGCTGGTTCATCCCCCAATTCCACAGTCTGTGATGAGGAAGGCGCAGTAGGTACTATGCCGACCAAATGAACAGCATGTTGTAATTCCTTCAATTCCTTCTCGATCCTTCCATATAGCTCTTCCTGCTTCTCTCCATATATTTGCAATATGTCCTCTGAAATTTTGTCCATAGCTCCACAGATCAGACTGATATCATCCTCCCTGAGCGTGGCTTCCAAATGGGGGTTATTAGCGTGCGTCTTCTTCCTTGTTGAAGGTTTCTTTGGAGAAAAAATCCTCTTCTGCGGTGTTACTGTCCCAACAGGGGGATCCTCAAGTGGAGGGGTGGTAGCTTCGCCTCTTCCTTTCCCTTATTCTCCTTCATTTCCTCCTCCATGTCCTTCTTCTTCGTCTTCTCCTCCTCCTGGTGATTCAAGCATGTTATATTCATAAGCATTGTCCTCCTCATCGCTCTCTATATTCTGGACTTATTCCTACTGCTTCTTCTTCTTTGTCCCACTGAACTATTCGACATGCTCAACTTGGGTGACTATGGGGCTTCCTATGGTGTCGGTGTCAGATATTTATGCATCAGGGATGGGTACAAGGAATTCCTCTGGACACTCCTTTGTAATCTACTCCATGTCTTCATTTTTTATCTTGTAGTATGACTGTAATTCTTCATGGTTCTCGTCTCTGTGCGCAGTGATGTAGATGAAACACGGATCTACACAAAAATTTGTTATTGGTCGGTACTGGTGCAAAGTGTGTGGTGTCATGCGTGGAAATGATTCAATGGCAACCTTCAATTGCTGATAGTATGCATGAAACACAACGTTGGACTGCCACTGCTTCATCATGTCATTGGTGTACCACAGGGTTGAAAACTGAGCGGCCAACGACATCGAGGGTTTTATTTCTAGGAAGGTGTCTCCTTTAGGCATTTTCCAAGTGAAAAATGCGATCAAAATGATCATCCAACTGTAGTGGAATTCATATCCCAAATCCTAGGCTTCGCAGTAACATTTCTCTAGTTCATTGACGAGGTAGCTAGCCCAATTCATGTGCATGCCCTCCACACATTTTCCTGCAAGGTCCACCACGAACTCGGTGACCTATGTGGGGTGGTTCTTCCTTACGAGATACCCAACTATGAGTTGGAAATCAAGGCACACTGCACCATCCTGTATGGAGGCTACCTTGTAACGTCGCTTTCCTTTTTCGACTTCTCCGTCATCTTCCTTCATGCACTGTGAAAAGGAGTGTTCTGAAGCCTTCCCTAGATAAAACTATTGAGGGTTAGGTCCCTTCATGCTTAAGCCTGTGATATGGTGGATCAACGTCGGATCCACAATAATTTTTCTATCGAGCCACAAGTATTCGCCATGATAGCACGACAATAGGATTTTAACACAAGTGTTAACCTGCTAGTGGTGGCCAAAATGGGGAATCTTCATAACATTCAACATGGTGGACTGCGCCAGCCCCTTAATCCATGGTTGTGATACGAGGTGAGGCTTCTTCCCAGTTGACTTCATGAGATAGCGATGGGGTGCCAACATAGCGTAGCTCTTCCTATCACCTAAATTGAATTCGTTGTTCTTCAATAGTGGGATCTTTCATCACTGACTTCTGACTATGCGTATTCCTTTCGGAATGTATGTAGTGAACATGGTGTACTCATAATCTTGGGGGATGATATCACAGTTAACTGCGCCAGCCAAAGGTGGGATATACTCTGTTAGGATCGACGAGATCTGCTTCGCATTAGCCAGATCACCACGGTGCTTACTTCGCTGCTCAGTCACGGGGTTAACATGGCCATAGCAACATCTAGTCGAAGGGGAAGCCTGCAGTCCCCTAGTCGACGATGTATGTACCCCTTTAGATATTGGTTTTTCAGCCATTAGCTTCTTGATGAATTGCTCGATAGACTTCTCTAATTCACTTGGTTTGCCCGACATTCTAACCTTTAAACAGACATGTTGGGGTAGACGAACGGATCGACAGGGTAGACAAACAAACAGGCGGGGTCTCGTTTCAGATAACACAGCTTGACACACAAACAATTATGTTCTTGGCTCAATTAATCACAGGTAGAAAAAAGTGGTCCCGACACAGCGTCTAACGGGTTAAATAAGCGGGGCATTGCAACATATTCTTCCAACAACCACGAATGCTTCCACAAATGTGAATCTATCCGTTATGGCACGATATCAACATCCAAAAGCGATCCATCAGCCCATAAATGTGTTTTCTAATCATTCAACAATGTCGTTCTAATAGACGGGGCACCTCCAACGGTCATATAGATTCACCAGGGCGAAGTCCCATTCTATGTGGACCTATTGTTCCAGCGAGGTTCAAATCCTGGAAACCTGCCTCCTGCGAGGTTCCAGTCTGCAAAGTCTTCCATATGTTCTTTGTAGCTCTTCCAACTTATCTTTATTTTTATTAAGCTTCCTTTCCTTCTTCCCTGTGATTTGAGTCTCTCTAGCTGTTTTTGGAATCCTCCTTCCATTTTTATTCTTTTCTTCCCCTAGCATAGTGACTTCGCACTGCTTAGGTTCCCTTAAAGGGTCTGAGGTTAATATCAATTTTATTAACACTTCCTAAGTGGACATACTTATTTATTGAATAGATAGGTCATTCAAACCTTCTTGCATTCTTTCAACCTTGACAACTAATTTTCTGACTTTATGTTCCTCCTGCGTTGTTACTTTCTTATGTTGATATGACTTGTCCTCTCATTCTTCTATTATTCGGTCTATTTTTCTAGCTATGAAGTCCCTTAGTTATTTCTTTTTATTTTCTATAGCTTCTTCCTTTGCTTTCCTTCTGATCTAATCCTTCTCAATCCAAGTCTTGCCTAATAAAAGTAGGAAAGGGGTGTTGTTCCCAACAAACTTAATGACTTCAAATTCCTCTTTAGTCGATGTTCCATGAACTATAATAGGTACATTAGTAACTCTTCCACATTAGGTTGTCATCTTTCCCTTAAAAAATCCTACCCTTCCCAATGAAGGTACCACAGTAGGCTTTTCAAAAATTTCCCAAGTGTCTTATGTCATAATATTCACTTGTGTTTCCTCATCGAAGACACAATCTATGTTGAAGTCTTCTATTCTTGCACTTATGCGTTGTTTTACTTTCAGGATCTCTGGTAAGCTGACATATTTGTGAACATCCATCGTTTCTTTCAACTGTAATAATGTAGTCTGAGCTCCCTCTGATTCTTTCTCTTTATGAATCTCCAACATGCCCTTGGTATTTTGACTTCCTTCATAGTTTTCTTGTCTGATGTTCATCCTTTCAACTTTAGCAATCATCGTTAGACAATATTCAACTTCATGACCAACAATCTTAAAACAAAGACAAATAGGACATGTGCTAGTGCATTCCTTAGCAAGATGTCCCGGTCTTCTGCAGTTATAACACAATGTAATTCCTCTTTTTCTTTGAAACATTCCCCATCCTTTTATGTACTGTACACTAGGATCATAGTGTTGGACCTACAATCTGCAAAAAACAATTCTAGGTTCCTGCATCCACCTATTAGTCCAAAAATTATTTCTATGCATAGGAATAACATGTATTTCTTCATTTCCATTAAATTTAGTCAAATCAACTCTTTCTTTCAACTGTGCCCTAGCCTTCAGACTAGGACAAAACCTATAAAATGTACTTAAATTCATGCTTTCAAAACAATTTTTTTCACTTATCTTTCTCTTGTCAAAGCACAAAGATGTTCCTCTTTTAAGATATTACCTCTTTTATTCAAATCAGATTTCTTTCTTAGCATAGAGCTTCGCAAGTCAAGTAGAGTATTTTTCACTTCAGCAACAGATCTACACAAAGAGATTCTCTTTTCTTTACTTCAGTTCCCAACAATCACAGTTTCAGGTCCTAGCAACGAAACCATTTGTTGGCACAGGGGCAAACCCAGGGTTCAACACTTAACAATGCACCAACAAAACCCCGACTACCAGCCCTTTCAGCAACACCTGCGAGGTAGTTGAGGTCTCACTCGAGGTAGAAGCAAGGGGGGGGTTACAGGACGCAGGTGTCTGTAACCAAGCCGGGACATAGATATGTGATAATAAAACTTCACAGGGTATTCTATTAATGCTTAAGAATTTATACACATTAGTTCATTAGCCTTATTAACATCACAAAGCATACCCAAATATAGATCTAGCTTAGTAACAACAAAGAAAACACTTAGGCCCAAAGGGGTTCGATCCAATGGTGAAAAGTGAGGATTTTTTCACCATTGGGCAAGGTTTAATTCCCATGAGGGCCTAACCTGAAGCCATGGGGGCACCTTGGGGTAGTGGTCGAATGTTTGCTTTCACCCAAAGATATTATATTAAATTATATCGTAACCCATGCACACATAAGTGGATCAAATCCCACCCCCATGTCCTTCAATCTTTTAAAGGTTGGTGGAGGCGGCTGGATGGTAAAGTCCTTCTTGCAACGAAGGTCAAGTCTTGTGCTAAAACCTAAGCAAGGACGTGGTCTAGTCACAGAACAAAGATTATTTTGGCCAAGCCCACATACCTTTTGCCCAGAGGGGTTGGATCCAATGATGGAAAGCGAGGAGTTTTTCACTGTTAGGCAAGGTTCAATTCCCATGAGGGCCTAACCTGAAGTCATGGGGGCACCTTGAGGTAGTGGTAAAACATGTGTCTACACCCAGAGATATTATATTAAATGATATCATGACCCGTGTACACATAAGTGGATCAAAGCCCACCCCCATGTCCTTCAATTTATGAGAGGGTCGGCGGAGGCGGCTGGATGGTAAAGTCATTCTTGCAACGAAGGTGAGGTCTTGTGATAAAACTCGAGCAAGGACGTGGTCTAGTTGTGAAACAAAGCTTAACTAGGCCAATTATACATACCTTTTGTCCCCGAGGTGTAGGACAGTCGATGATGGAGCATGTTGTTAAGATGCTCCATGATGTTGAAGTCATGGGTTCGAAACCTGCGGGGACAAAAAATCCAGCCATGTTAAGGATTGGTGTGGCTCAGGACAGGTGCAATCCCCATGTGATTTTTATGGCTTAGATGCCCCTTATTCATGGTTTCTTAGCCACAGGTTAGTCCCACATGTCACGAAAAAACTAAAAAAAAAAAAAAAAACAAAGAAAACACTTATCACTTAGCACTGTGAATCATATCTAGCATCCATCAACACAAGTAATAGAACTTAGCAAAAAACATCTATCTATCACACATAATAATCAAAGAATTGAGAATATTCATAACATAAATAACACAACACAAAGAAAACTAAAGACCCAATATGTACGTGGTTCACCCAAGTGTGGGGCTACATCCACCAACCGCTTCGCCTTATTTATTATTTGTCATTCTCTTACATTTTGTTACTCCTGTGCACTAACCCACAGAGTCAATCTTCGCATAGGATAGGAGATCTGTGCACTGAGCACCAGATCCTCCTTCCAAAACTAGGTCAGGGCATAGAGCCAACCCTCTACTGATCACAAAGCCTTAACACACATACATTCCTTAGCACAAAGCCATTCAAAATTCTTGCACTTAGTTCCCAAACTTCTCAAAAGACTATTCTACTTCTACCATACATTATTCTTTATTTATACTTTTACAAACCCTTACAATAAGGCCTAATCATGGGTAAACCCCATGGGCCGACATCCCATAAACCCATTACAAAAACCCTGGAGGACCCCTTACTGTGTCCACATAGCCTACAAAAATGGGTGAGATCCGTGATTTGAGCTTCGCCTAGGCGCTCCTTCTTCGAACAATGTGTTAAAGTCCAAAAGTGGTCCAAATCTGACCAAGGTTTCCTCAAAACTTGGTCGAGGGCCAACACTTCTCCATATAACTTGCACCAGAAATAGTATCAGTGTCTAGGACTCCTTATAGGATGAGTACACTAGAGCTAGTTGAGCTCAAGCTACAACTAAAGGAGATGATGGACAAAGGATACATCTGGCCTAGAGTGTCTCCATGGGGATCACCCATCCTATTTTTGAAAAAGAAAGATGACACACTCTGACTATGCATAGACTATAGACAACTCAATAAGACAACCATAAAGAACAAGTATCCCTTACCAAGAATCAATGACTTGTTTGACCAATTAAGGGGTGCTTCCATTTTCTCAAAGATTGACTTAAGTTCTAGATACCATCAAGTCTAAATCAAGGATGAAAACATCCAAAATATCGCCTTCGAGACAAGATATGGTCACTATGAATTTGTGGTGGTGCCATTTGGATTAACCAATGCCCCCACCACATTTATGTGCTTGATGAATAATGTACTCAGGGAATTACTAGACAGATTTGTATTGGTTTTCATTGATGATATCAAAATATACTCCAAGAACATAGAGGAGCATGAAGAACATCTTAAACTAATTCTTCAAGTACTAAGAGAGCATCAACTCTATGCTAATATTAGCAAGTCTGGATTTTTCTAGCAACAAGTCCATTATTTAGGCCATGTCATTTATGAAGAAGGAGTGGTAGTAGATCTCGACAAGATCATATATATCATGGAATACCCCAAAGGATGTATCTAATATTAGATCCTTTATGGGCTTAGCAGGATACTATAGAAGGTTCATAAAAGGATTTTCCAAGATCGATTTCCCAATCACTTCCCTTCAGAAAAAGGGGGTTAAATTCACTTGGACATCATAATGTGAGGAAAGATTTCATGAAATGAAATACCTTCTAACCCATGCACCCATGCTGAAGATTGAAACCCCTAATATTGACTTCCTCGTGTATACAGACACCTGTAAGGAAGGACTCAGAGGAGTCCTTATGCAAAAAGGGCGTGTAATTTTCATGAAATCAATTATGTAAACCATGATCTAGAGTTGGCTTCCATAGTGCACACTTTAAAAATGTGGAGGAATTATCTCCTGGGTAGGATATTTGTATTTATGACAGACCATTCTGGGTTGAGGCACCTGTTCGATCAGCCAAAGCTCAATGCTAGACAAGCTAGGTGGATGGCTCTCCTTAGTGGGTCTGATTTATAAATCAAACACATCAAAGGAAAAGAAAATAGGGTGGTCGATGCCCTTAGAAGAAGTGTAAAAATGATTCACCTGGTAGCAGTAAGCACCTGTGAAACGGATGTCAGGGAGAAATTTAGGAATTCACAAAAAACAAATGCATTTTTCAATACCATGACATCATACCTAAAGCAAGAGCTCATAGGGCTAAAGTATGAAGGCTATCAGATGCTAGATGAAGGCTTGTTAACTTAGAGAAACATATTGTATATTCCACATTGTGACAACTTGAAGAGTTCATAATGGATGAAATACACAAGAGACAATATGCTAGTCATCCAGGTTATCAGAAAATGATCATGACCACTAGGAAACAATTTTATTGGCCTGGTTTGAAAAAGGACATAGTTGACTATCTAGCTAAGTTTCTAGAATTTCAGCAATTTAAGGCAGAACACCGACACCCAGCATGGTTGTTACAACCTCTACCAATTCCAGAATGGAAATGGGAAACCATTTCCATGGATTTCATCACCGGATTACCAAAATCGGCCAAGCAGAACGACTTCATCATGGTATTGGTGGACAAATTAAGCAATTCTACTCACTTAGTTCCTGTCAAATCAACTTGCAAGGTAATAGATATTGAAAAAATCTTCATGAAGGGAATATTCAGATTGCATGGCATGCCTAGGGAGATTCTATTTGACAAACACACAAAATTTTCTTCAAGCTTTTGGAAGTTCTTAATGGTTGGTTTTGAGACTAAATTATTGTTTAGCACAACCTATCACCCTCAAACGGGTGGACAGACAGAAAGAGTGAACCAAATATTAGAAGACATGCTAAGGATGCATGTAATGCATCAACCTAAGAAGTGGGAAGACTAACTGCCACTCGTAAAATTTTCCTACAACAATGGTTATCAAGAGTCATTGAATATGAGCCCTTTTGAAGCCCTCTATGGTAGACAATGCAATATTCCAATTAGTTGGAGTAATCTAGTGGATAGAATTACATTCAGACCCGACATGCTGAAAGAAATGGAACAACAAGTAATTCAGTTTAAGAAAAATATGAAAACTACTTGGGATAGACAGAAGAGTTACGCCGATAGAAAGAGAACTCCCAGAGATTTCAAGACAGGATACCATGTCTATCTTGGAATTAGACCCAGGAAGAGTTCCTTGAGAACAGAAGCTTGTGCCAAGTTGGCACCCCGGTATTGTGGACCCTTTGAAATCTTGGATAGAGTGGGACATGTAGCCTATAGGATATCACTACCTCCCACAATGAAGGCACACAATATTTTCCATGTTTCATTATTGAATAAATATGCACATGATTCTAATAATATAATTGACCGGTCTATGATTCAGGTGGAACCAGAGGGAGAATTCCTGCCAGAACCTCAATGCATACTAGACAGGAAAGAAACCTCACTTAGGAGCCAAACCATTGCACAGGTCAAGGTGCAGTGGAAACACTTTGGCCCAGATGAGGCTACATGGGAAACGAAGGATGCTATGAAACATGCATATCCCTTTTCGTTTACTTCTGTATATGTATAGCACATTGACATATAGAACATC
>WSFP011506965.1:0-13380 GCA_009831015.1 Picea engelmannii | reverse complement strand
TGTTCAAGTACAAGATGATTCAAAATGAAAATGTCTCCTTGGTATATATAGGAGACTAGGAGGTATAATTACAACTAATGGCCTAAAGCCGACATAAATAAAATAACATTACTAATCTAATATGACCCAATTAAGGGGTAATATATAACATTACTAATCTAATATGCCCCAATTAAGGGGTAATGAGCCAATATTAGGGCTTAACATTTTATCATGGGAACTTGAGTGAATTGTATGAGTGGTTTGATTGATCATATAGATTTATGTACATTTTTGTAAAAAAAGGGAAATAGTATTTACTTTATAATTGTAAATGGAAATGCATATAGAAAGGGGTGAGTTAAATAGAAATAAATGAAATTTTAATTAAATATAAAAGAAAAATTTCATGTGCACCCTCTCAATAAGGAAAAATAAAAGGGATATAGGGAACATCTAGGAGTAAAAATAGGAGAAGAGATTGGAATGTGATGAATAATATATATTTTTCATTTTAAATAAAAGAATTACGTGTTCATGGAGTGACACATGAGTGGGTGAATAATATTCAATTAGTAATTAAAATAATTAGTATTGTGCATGATATGGATGTAAATTTTAAACCTTTGAAGTGAAACAATGCATACAGATTCTTAAGAAAAATAGAAAGAACAACAATAGCGTACACATAGTGCATTGATATTTACTGTGGAAACCCTTAACTGGGAAAACCAACAAAAGTTAGGACTACACTTCTATCGTCTTCATTATATCGACTTCACCATTCACAATACAATATATAAGTATTCCATGGACTCAAAAACCCTAATCTGTTAACCTGAATTAGATTACAACTCTAATTCCTTAACCGAATTAGATTACAATGGGCCAAAAAATCATTGGCTGAAAAATCCCAAAACACATTCAAAGAATATAACACATGCAATATAACCATGAATATAGTATAGCACATTCTCAATAATGGAAAAATGGCATGAGCCTCAAAGCCTAAATAAGAAAGGAGGATTGGGCCTGAGAGATCACCTTTTTGCACCCTAATGTTGGATGTATGTTGTAATGATCAATTTTTTCTTGGTGAGATGGTGTTGAGATTAGTCTTGAGATTTTGAATATGTACTTGAGAGGTGGGAGCCTCATATGCTCCAGAGAAGCCAGACAATCTGAATGCTAGTTTTTGTACTCTTCTCGTACAACCCATTGCAACTCGAGAATGACTAAGGAACAAGAGTACCAATTTGGGAGTTGGTAGGGTGGTCAATCGATAAGAAAATTTTCTATTTGGAAAAGGAGAATTGGAGATATTACTTGGAACAACCTTGGAATTAAAGAATAATTAAGGGAGGATCTTCCACGGTCATCAACAAAAGGTATGTAATTCTGGAAACTCAATTTATAGATGGGTAGCTTGTAATTTGAAATTATCTTGGGGTTTTTTTTATTTTTATATAAATTATGAATTAAATATGTCATGGGAGAGTTATATCACTAGAATAGAGTTTATAACATATCTTTCCAATTGTTTTGAAACCTAACCAAAGCCCTTAGCCTTAATCAAGACCTACATGACTATTTTCATGTAGTTTTACAAATCCCCCCTTGTAAAATAGAGGCATACACACTTCTCTTAAAGAACCATAGCATATACATATAGTCATATGCTCCTTTCCTTCATGAAAATTGCATATACATCATGAAGCATGTTTCCTAGGTTTAAAATTTTGGATTTAAGGGGTTTTTAAGGGGGGATTTTTTCTAGGTTTTGTCCCTGTGGTTGAGGAGGTAATATATGCTTGATTAGGTAGTATTTTAATATTATATCAAGTGTATTAAGCCATTTTATTGATTGTTTAGAATTAATCATTTGATTTAGAAGAAAACCCATAGTGAACAAACCTTGGGAATTTTCCCTTTTGGGTTTTGAAATTTACCTAGATGAAGAAAGTAATTGATTTCTACATGTTTGAGAAAAGTTTATATGCATGCTCAGGTTTGAGAAAAGTTTATATGCATGCTCAGGTTTGAGAAAAGTTTATATGCATGCTATAATTATGATGTAACTTCTTACCATGTTTTAATGCATGAGAAACATATCTAATTGAGTAAATTTATACTCTTGAATCTCTTTAAAACCTTTTTTCATTATTTCAAACTGATTAGCGACTAGTGGTGATATAGAATGATTTATGTCACTTGAGCATTGATTAGATTTGAGGAATAAATCTCTTTTTATATATTCCTAATTGTTTTTTTTTTCATATAAATTAACCCTACAAGGAGGAATCTTCAATTAAAATAATATTTACAAGAAAAGTCGGCACAAGTCTCTTTCTAGCCATTTTACAGAGAATTGTATCTGAAACTTTACACACAATTTGTACTTGAATTTAATGGATTGAGTGATCCACTTATAAGTATTAAGGGTTTATTATATATGGTCATTTTAGGACAAAGTTGTGTTATTATTGTTGTTGAGGACAATTATGATCCTTTGAATCAGATTAGTAGAGGGATAATCATTGTGGATGAAAGACTTGTCTTGAGTAAATTGGTAATTGAGCAATTTTTGATACTTTTTAACTATTCCTTAGTTGTGATTGAAATGTTTCAAGTGATAATGTCATGTATTTGAAATATATAAAGCATACATGACATTGTAATGGAAAAAGAAGTGATTATTGGAATCCATCTTGTACTTTTTTTATAATTATGATTAACCCTCATGGAGCTTGTGAGTGGATTATATGACCAAGGGTTTAAATTGATATGCCAATTATTGATACTTAGATTATTGTATTGATGAAAAAAATATTTCCGCTTTGTAAATTGCGTGCTTTGGTTTTTGTCAATGTCTCAAAGGAGCATTACAGATTTCAACCCCAATAAATGTTATTCTATGGTGAACCAAAATCATAGAGTTGGCCCATATAATGAAGGTGCCTTTACACCCAATATAACATATTTCAATAGAGAAAGATCATATTTCTTCAATATCCATGGGACATAAATTTCTTTAAAAGACTAAGAGGTACTTGCCCCTCCTCTACTTTCTTTTCTTGGCCAATGTTTCTTTTCAATATTTGAAGAAATGAGATCTCTCCTAACACCTAATGTGTCACATTTTTTGATGATATTTGCCTCCATAAAAAGATGTAAAACTTTTGAATATATGCATGGGATCTAGTAAGTGGACAATCTTAATACTCACCCCATACGGAAGCTCATAAAATATAGATTTGCATTGAATCATTCCAATGGGAATTTTCTCAACATAGGTGTCAAAAATCCAGGATCATCGAACATAGGTTCCCCATTTGAATTGAGCAATTTTGAAATTTCTTTCTCTTTCTCAATGTCATATACTCTAATCCAATATGCCCATGTCTATATTTTATGTCTCCATGTTCTCTTTGGTTTACCATTAAAAGAAAATGTTGCTCTTCTATAAGGGTGGTATTCTAGGAGGAATACCCTCAAACAATTGTACATAAGCTTTTGTAGGTGGTTAGACCACCTAGAATTTATAGAAGGTCCACAACATTTACATCCATGATACCCTTTTGTTACAAGACCTATGATGTTATTGTACACGAAACATGTTAGTTCCAAAGAAGACACTTGCACCAAATTAAGTATGCCCAACAACATATGGATATAAACAAATCAATCAACATGCTTACCTTAGAAAAACCCTAGTCCTAGATAATCGTACATGGTGTTTGAACATATGCCATACAACGTAAAAGACCACTCCACCAAGATGGGTCTTGATTCATTGTATACTTGTATCCCTTCCCATAATTGATTCATTAATTCATTGATCAATAGTTGGAGATATACATCCATTCTCTTCACTTGTTTTCTACCATGGATTATAAGAGCTAATGTAAGATGTTCATTGTTCATAGACAACCGCAGGGTGATATTGTTATCGATCACTACCACTGGCCAAATAGATTATTAGGTGTTTTGGATGGAATACAGGTTAACTCCATGCATCACTATGTTTAATAGAAGACTCCATACTTCATATTTGAATTTATCGTTCCATGTATCCTTTATATGATTCACGACTATTGAATTTACTAGAATATGCATAAATCCTAGCTCACTTTTGTGCTAGGAATGCAACCCCTACAACACAACTAATTCTTTGCAATGAAAGAGCCTTTAAATCCTTGGGATTATAGGCATATCCATAAATTGTGAGGAGTAACATGTTCCCTACCCACGTTTTCTTATTTTTGATACCTATTATGCCCACATTCTAGACATATCTCTTTATTGGTGTATTCTCCTCTATATATAATGCAATTATTTAGGCAAGCACGATATGGTATGTACTCAACACCTAATTTTTTTAATAGTTTCCTTGCCTCTTCATATCTACCAAGGAGGACATTATCACTTGGAAGTACCAAGTAACCTACAATTAGTGGGCAATAGAAATACACATTGTCATCAAGCATACATAAAATCCCTTTTCATTGTCGTCTGTATGATAATATTGGTTAAAATATAGGGGAATTAATGGTCAACCTCAATAGTGTTGAGAAACACATGTATGGCATACCATACATTACTTCCAAGTTGTACAGTAACATTGTTGTCCCTAGTTGTGTAGACTTTGACCCATGTCCAAAGAGAGGAGTGGTGGAAGCATATTTTAGGGTTTCAAAGAAGGTATTGGTGATATAATCATCATCCCCTAGCTCATCTTCTTGGAATGCATGTAACAATAGTCCCTCCATGGCATGGGAATCACATAAGAAATCAACCATGCCAACCTCTATATAATTTTCTTCATTCCTAAAATGTGAAGAACTAGTGTTACAATAAACATTCATAATTGGTGAGTTGGGACATACTAGGAATTAAATAGCTAGCTAATTCAACCATGCTTGGTATGATTCGTCTCTAAGTTGCGCTTGTTATAAACCTTATATTGATTTAAGATCATAGTGGGGTACAAAAATATATGATAGACAGGTTGTTCATTGTTAGAATATTGATTCCAAAACCATTGAACATTAAATCAATGATATCATTAAATACAATGTGTTTAATATGTTCAAATATTGGACTGACTATTTATTAGGAGCATGGAGTTTTTTTTCTAACAATACATATGCAACCAAATACTTTATAAAACAAATGTCAAAATGAAGAAATACATTCACATTAATTCCATTGAAAATCCAAAAATACAATGACTCAATGATGTTTTTAATATGCCCCAAGGGGATATATAAAGGTAGCCCCAGTGCAAGATGTCTTTAATAAGCAATTGGTGGTCTACAAAAGTTATAGTTTATTAACAACTCATCACCAAAGACAAACTACGTATTGCATGCACAACAACAAATCTGTATGATTTCCTTTTCATAAAGAACTCTTTGTCATTGAAGGGTTCCTCAAACAAAAAATTTGCATTGAACAATGAACACCTATTTCTATTTATGAACCTTGTAATGTTCCCATGAGTGCATGGAGTACTGTAGATGTATAACTGATTCTTCATATTAAAATTTTTGGAAGCATAATTGTTCATGCACATAATATACATGGAAATGCTATGCTTGTGTTTAATAATATTAAATTAATCAGACCAACTACAAAGAGGACCATAAAATGGCACAAGTGCCATTGGTTGTTTAGGAAGAAAAAAACATGTCAAAGGATAAACAACCCAAGATTCACAACATCTATTTTAGACTTGGAAATGATGTAATTATTACCACAAAAGGATAATCCAGTCCCAACATTGAGCACATGTAGGCCTATATAGCCAAGTGCCATATAAAGTGTGGTTATAACAAGTTTGGAATTTACTTTGCAGATGGACAGGAAGAGAAAAGTCATCACTACCCTCCAATAATTGAACCAACCTTGGTGTGTACTTAGAGATTTTGTCTCTTAGCTCATACAACTTCTTGGATCTCCTAGTAGATATTTTTTGGGTAGTATTGATATCACACTTTGGCTCACTAGAACTCTTGGTTGACTCAAAAGGAGATAGGTTGGTAAATTCAGAATGAACCATAGTTGATTTGGATTCCAACCTTTTGAAAAATGAACATATGGAGGTGTTCCTACATGTATTTTCTACATCACCTATTTGATCTTTGATTGTAGTCGAAGGTATTAAACCATCAATTTTGGGTAGTTGGTCATTAATATAATGGGACAATGTGTCACACTAAAGGTTCACCTTCAACCCTTTACATTGGGAAAAACTACATATTATTGGGGTGCCATAAAATAGATCTAGTTCATGGTTAAGTACCATTGACCTAGGATGGTTCCTGTAAGACGACATGTTACAATTGGTAGGGTAAAGTGGTTCTCCATTTTCATTTACAATTTGTCTACAATATCTTTCCATTGATAAGATATTGCAACATTTTTGGACTGGTGGAATATCTTGCATGTCTGAACTTGATCCCAAATCAGGATCTTGCAAAATTTAATGCATAACTATTCAAATGCATGTGCAAAGGTAGAATAAATTCAATTAGATAATAATAATAATAAAAATAATAAAAAACTAGACTTATTGCAAACGACAAGGGAGAACCTGATGAAATTGGAATGATATGGAACAAGTTTGAATATGAAGAAATGACCATTTGATAGTCACCTTTCCCCCTTGCATTTGAGCCAAAACCACAATCAATACATGTCTACATTCTTAAAAAAAAAAGTTTTGGAAGCATGTAACATTCTAACTTCAAACAGGCTTTTGAAATTCTTTTTTAATTAGATGGTGCAAGTTTAAGCATCATTTGTATAATTTCAAATGATACATTTCACACTCATTTGGTATGCATATTTCAAATGATAATATACATATTTACCTTTATTAAACAATTATATCATCTTAGTTTAATTTATCTATACACTAAAATAATTCTCTTGGAACATATATTTAGAGATACAATACTATAATAAAGGGAACAATGTCCCATCCCATGAGTGCATGGATAATCATAGTGTATCCTATAGAAAACTATAATCTAAGTGTTTGCATTCTTAAAACAAATTTTTGGACACATGCAACATATTAAATTCGAACAAAATTTTGAAGGTTTTTTTAGAGTAATCAGTGCGCCTAATTCACAAAAACTATAATCTAAGTGTTTGCATTCTCTAAACAAATTTTGGGACACATGCAACATATTAAATTCAAACAAAATTTTGAAGGTTTTTTTAGAGTAACCAGTGCACCTAATTCACATTTACCGCACCAGTGTATATATATCCTGAATGCATCGATGTGCTATATTATATATGCCTTGAGAATAAACCTTCGCAAAATAAAACCTTCACAAAGTTTTAATTGTGGATATTTTCATTGCAAATTGTATCTATGGTGCAATTTGTTGGAAACATTGTTGTCATTGATGTCAAAGATAGGGGGAGACTACATATGTCCAAGATAAAGATTGCAAGATCGAGACTGTTGGAAATATTTTTTTGGATTTTTTGTGCTCAGTTTGGATACCTTATCTTTGAAGGCCTTTTTACTCTGAAGACCCAGCTCAAATGGGAACATAGGATATATGGTTGAAAAGATTATTCTGAGACTTTTCGAATGGTATATGCAGGTTGTAACATCCCTCTCTTGCGTGCACTGAGCGAGCTTATTCTTTGAGGACACTTGCTTGCAAGTGATCCATATTATTATACTATTGGCCGTTTGATTATGATTATGAGATATAATGGATATGATGATATGTTATTTTGTTGTATTTACATAGACAAGTACTATTGACTGGGTTCTCCTGAGTGTGCAGGACTTTGGACATTGAGGATGTAGAGGCATCGATGAAACCCCTTGGACTCTGGATCGAGTCAGGGAGTGGACTGTTGGGTTTGAATGTTGTTGATGTGACATATGTACATATGATTATATGTTATGATGATTGATTATTATTGCTGACATGATACATTGATGGATGCAGGCTGACGATAACTTGTCGACCAAACTCACATATGGAGTAGAGGGATCATGCATGACAACCAGAGACTTTGAGGGAGAGGTGTGGCAGCAACCCTGCCACAGTCTACTAGCACTCCTGTCATGGATCGAACTGTAGGTTAACGATTACCTAGCTTGATAAGACCCACGATGTCATGATGGCAGACTTTGATAGTCACTCATGATGATTCTAAGGGGTGCGCAATAAGGCATGGGCCTTATTCCTTAGAGGCCCTTAGTCTCCCACAAGATCACCTAGCGGAGTATTGACTCTAGGGGTTTGACGTCTACCAAATTCAGTCAAGAGGCAAGTGGCACCCTTGGAGCACATAGTGCGTCTTGAAGGGAACGTCACGCAAATAAAACAGAAAGAGGTGAGTGGCACCCTTGGAGCACATGGTGCATCTTTAAGGGCACGACGTGCAAAGAAAATAGAAAGAGGTGAGTGGCACCCTTGGAGCACATAGTGTGTTCTGAAGGGCATGCTGCGATTTTAACTATTAAGTGAATAAACCTAGTGCCTAGAAAACTATGCCTCCTTAGGACCTAATCGGCCTTAAAATGAATGAGATGTTAAGTAAAGTTAAAAACAATTTTTCCCTTAAAAATGTCGCCCAACCTAGTGAATTTAAAACCTGGGTCTAAGCAGAACCTCTGAACAAAAATAATTAGACATATAACAAGAAGGGGTAAGAAATCCAAACTTATTTATTAAAGTCAAAATTATAATGGAGGATTAAATTTTTAAAAAGGGGTAATGGTTGTTTTTATCTACATTTGCTAATTTAATTTTTAGTTAAAATGAAAACAGGGTAAATGGTTGTTTTATCTACACTTGCTAAATTGATTTTTTTAGTTAAAAAGGAAAAAGGGGGAAACTTAAAAGAAATGGGAAACTCAAAAGAAATAGGAAACTTAAAGAAAAAGGGAAACTTAAAGAAAAGGGGAAACATAAAGAAAAAGCTGAATGTCTAACTTAGTAAGGAATCTTGCCTTTAGAACTTTCTAATTATGAACTCAACTAGGAATTAAGTAAGGCGTAAGTCATTTAAGAAGTGTAAGGGAATTTTGGGACACCGAGGAGTGTTTTTAGGAATTCTCTTAGGTGGATGAGGGAAATAGGAATATTTAAGTAATTAATAAATTGATTTTCTGGTGCAACTAGGGGATTGGATGACATGTGTATGGGGGAGGTTTTTTGAAATTAATTAAATGAAAAAGGAATTTAATGAGAATTTGGGAAACTAATTACTTAAAAAATCTATAAAAAGGATGGAGGAGGAGGAGTATGGATCTCATATTTTTGCGTAACATTACGCTACTAAAATTTTATCTTGACTGAACTTTCTCTTGTGGGAGTTGGGATACCCAGCTCGGGTAACGAGTGGTAGCTCGACCTTGTGAGGCGAGTTAGGTGCTAGAATTATTTGGTTTTGTGTGCGTGGCCCCTTTGTGGTTCGGGGGGCTCAGGGGGAAGAAGAGTACCCCTAGCATTGGATGGGAGGTACCGGTGAGGTCACATCGGTCGACAAGTGGGAACTGGACGGAGCATGCGCGAGACAATGACTCAGAGCTTTCACATTTGGCTACGGTACACATGTGTATACTTGTATTGAACGTTAGTTTAAATATTTTTCCTGTGCCTTTAGTAATGTACTTCTACTGTGTTAACGATTATGTTTTGTTCAACGTAACACTATCCAGAGATTTCATTTTATCTTCAACAAATTGTCTTGATGAGCCCAACATTTTATGATCAAATAACTTAAAGTCATCCCAACCTTATGCTCGCTGTATTTTGAATTGATTGCCCATGGTGAACCCAAAATCTGATTGCAATGACTTCTCTACGTTGGTTTTTATTGATTTAATATGAAGAAAACTTGTGTTTTTATCTTCTGTCCCTTATCCTTAAGTTATTAGTCCGTGCCTGAGCAGTCGACCAGGAGTCGAATTGACGGTCATCACTCCAGTGTTTAAAGACATATAGATTCAAATGCCCTGCTTTCCTGTGCATGGATAATAAGTGAAGGATAAATTTCTCCCAGTGATCTATCCCTTACTAATCTTTGCATTTTTCTCTTATGATTAATCTCTAACCCTTGCGCCTTCTTGTGAATGCGTATCTTTGCATTTTTGATTGATTCATTGTCGAATGATTGGTCTTTGCGCCTTCTTGTGATTGAGTATCTCTGGGTTTTTGTTGATTCATCTCTAATCGATTAGTCTTTGTGTTTTGTTTGATTCATCTCTGCGATTTACTTCCCTAATTTTTTGAGTTTAGCACGGAAACTCCGGGCGTTATAGAACTGTTCTTGTTAACTATTAATCCAGAGTTATTGCGCCCAGATTTTGAATTTGTTTTACTGTTGAAATAACCATTATAGGCATCTAGATTTGAAATCGTGTTTATGGTTGAATAAAAATTACATGCATCCAGTTGAAATCGTTTTAATGTTGATTAACACTTTATATTGCGTCCAGATTGAAATTGTTTTATTGTTGAATAACCATTAATTGTGTCCAGTTCTTATTTCATTTGTAGTGTTGAGTTAAAGCTTTACCTGCGTTTTTAATGAACCACGATTTACCAACGAATTTCACTGTTGATATACCTGCGTTTTTAATGTTGTTGACAACGAATAGCAATGGACAAAAATAGTATTATTAGACTGCAATACCATTCTTAGATGTCATTATTTGTTAGACAACGAATCTGGATAGCGATTCAATATTTGTTGACTGTAAAAATATTTTGACAACAATTTATATATATCCGCTCATATATACATATGCCTACGTTTCTTTTATGATAAACACAGTGAGTTTATCATGCTCTAAACACATCATAATGCTAGACAACATTTTTATTTATGTGAATATGATAGACACAGTTTTAGTAGACAACATTACGTTTTGTTTACACATCCATTCATCCAATATTGATATAGACAACGATTTGATATTCCTTGTTAAAATGCAACGAATCTATACACAACGTGTTTACCATTAGTATGACTGTGTTTTTAGCATTGTTGCTGTGAATGACAACGTGTTTATGATTTGTTTATATGACAACGTTTTTATAATTGTGTTTATTATTATTTTATATGACAACGTGTTTATTATTTCTTTATATGACAACGTGTTTATATGACATTGTTTTTATCATTTGTTGATTATTTACACAATGATATATTTACTTGTGGTTTGCAGCGATGTATCAAAAATACAGTAACCTTTATTAGACAACGATATATCCATTAGAGTTATCATGACGACGATGCATATTTTAATTCCTTGCTAATTTTCTTTTATATCGTTAATCCTTTTAAAAGATAGTGATACCATGACATTGATGTATATATATTCTAATTCCTTGCTAAATTCCTTTCATATTTGTTAATATTTTAAAGACAACTATTTTTGTAATAGATACAGTAAGTTGTATGAATAGAAAACAATATGGCAATATGGATTGTTGACATCGAACATTAATAAACAACGACCTAGTTATAGACAACGAATTTAAACGAACAATGATATTAATGTCAGAGTATAATTGTTGATACCAAAAGGGAATTAAAGGAGTTTATAGATTACAAGGTACTGGGATGAATTAAATGGAATATTTATATACATGTCTGTTATAGATTTCAATTGATTTGGTTTAATTTTGGAAGGGCATTTTAGGGTCATGCATCTCCCAAGTTTATCATTATCTTATGCATAAGAGTGTGGATATGCCAATTATCTTAATCTAAGGCATGTATGTTTGGGAAGGGCAATGATAGGGTTGAAAGATTTAACTTAGGCTTTTACAAGGACTTATATGTTAGCGAATGACAATTGTAGTGAGACTTTTGTTAGTAAAATATTATTGTAGAATGGATTCTCGAGGGAATATTCATCGATGGCTAATAAAATCCTTTAATTAATGTATGATTGCAATAGAATTTTTGCGCCAGGAATTTGACGTGATATATGATTTTTATAGTAGTAATTTTTCCCTTGTGTCTTGTAGACTTGTCGATTGGGTGCTTGGGTTTAGTCTTCATTATTTTGAAAGTTAGTTCGGTCTCCTAGCGCGTTGGATTTTTCTTAGGTTATTGGTCTAGATACATTTTGTTGTGCCTTGGTTACTATCACACCTACCGCTTTGTGACAACATGATTCCCGATGAAGGGATCATTGTGCATCCCGATTGATAGAAGCGAAGGATAACCTAGCCAGAGTCATGTGCCTCCCGATGTGGGCGTTATGTTTGTTATAATTTATGTTGAATCTCGTGCTGTAACTCTTGTTGCGCTTGTTCCTCACTCGCCATGAAGGTTCAAGTTTCTTGTGTCATTTGATGTTGGTTGCGCCGGGTTGACCTTGATGTTGTCCCATATCTTAGCCATTTTTATCTGTCTATTGATTATCGCATGTTTCATCCAATTGTGTGATGTGCTAGTATGCCGGGTCATTGTTGTCTGTTGCCTGATTGTGTGCGTTGTTTTCATCGTCAAGTTGTGTTGATTAATTGTTGTCGTTATTGCCTTCCTATTTAAAACAAAAAAAATCTTTCTTATGCGTTGTGTCGCATGTAGTCATAAGGATAGGGGTCGTTACACAGGAACTCACTCTAACTCCATAGGAATGAGGAGATATGAAATATTGTGTCAGGATATCCCACCCAAAAAGTACAGGTCGACCCAACCAATTTTACAAGTCAACCCCATAAGTGAACGAAGAAACACTATAAATACATGATATATGTGTGCATTTGAAGAGCATACAAGTAAGAAGATAAAGTACAAGCGCACATAAGAGATCTGAGGTGCGGAAGAGGAGATGGGGAGTATTCTTTGGGTCTAAAGGTGTGCAAGATGATTTTTCTTGGAGTTTTAAGGATTCAATATGAAGGACTAAGGTCTACGATGCTGCAAAGTGCATTGTTTTGAGGTTTTGATGTTGCAGTATAGATTTATATTCTAGGAATAATGCTATGAGGTTTGCTAGGGCATGAATGCTAAATCTAACTAGGGTTTGAATCTATGTTTTGGGTATGAAGCAAGGAGATGCATTTGAACATAAAATTTAAGGGTATGATGATGATGTGAAATACATGATATATGAAGCATATAGGTGAAATAAAAATTACTGTGTATGAAGCTCTTAGATTGGTTCCTATACAGGTCTTACTAAGTTGGTGCTCAACTGAGGAGATTGGTATCTCCAGTAGGTTGGTGCCTACACAATATCTTGTTGAGCTGGTGCTCAACTAAAGGGATTGATGTCTCTAGTAGTTTGGTGCCTACAAGATTTGTAATAGTAGGTTGGTACCTACAAATATTTATAAAGATACGATTTTGTGGTTTTCTCCTGCAAGGGTTTCCAATTTAAATTTTATGTACTGT
>WSFP011506964.1:0-13380 GCA_009831015.1 Picea engelmannii | reverse complement strand
GATGTAACCATTTACAATATGCACGATGATTCAATAGTATATGCACAGTGAACATAAACAAATACACACAGTCACTATTTCCATCATTATCTATAACCCTGATCAGGTCTAGCGAAACACACAGGTGTTTCCGATTTGCAATTAAGACCACGCTGTAAGAACACAATGAGTGGAAACATAAAAAGAGGGTAACATCCATCGACTGTATATAATTACGTGTTTCCAATCATAACTATTCAACCAATTTAATCATATAAAGACACGATAGGGACTCAATCGAAAAATTCCATAACCACTCCACTTGATAACCAATATTTGACAACCAAGAAGATGCCCGAAGGGAGCAAGAACAGTTGGAGATTGAAAATCTGGCTCTGTCACAACAAATACAAGGAGACAATCAAGAGCGTGTTAATTTAACAATAGCACAGAGAACTGGAGGTCCTCAGGGACATATCAACCACAGAAAAAACTGTTTCAATACATACACAATATTAAGCTACATGGTCTCCTTATAACTCCCAGTCTAGGCAATGGAACAACAGTTAGCCGTAAAGGAAGACAAAAATGGGCAGGGTAGAAAATTTCGGTGCTCATAGTGCATTTTATGCTTGCAGAGAAGAGGCGAATGTTAACTAATCAATGACAGTTACAAGGAACACACAGAGATATAACCTCTGTCTATTTTCTTAAGAGCCGAACCATTTGACAAAAATACCAGTGAGGATGCATAACACCAAGGGATAAATTATATCAACCCACAACCATACATCATATATCAATGTTATGGCCACCATAAGACCAATTATTGAGATACTTTGGTGCCAATACAATGAGAATGAGCCCACGACCATGACTCTGGTATGAAAAATACACAACAACCAAAAGGAAATCTGAATGGGACTGGATAGGGTTATACTCATGACTGTGAGGAAGCAACTGGAAATAATACACAAAGTGAAACCCTCCACCATTAATACACAGAGTGATAATACCACATTCACTTAATATACACAAATACCCACCACGATTTTAACTGACAGAGAAACCAGTGAATGCACAACTCAACCAAAAACCAATTCCTTTGCATGCAATTCGAACAATTACACAGTCATCCCAGAGAGAAATAACATGCATTTACATAGTTGAAATTATTAGGAACACACAAACCCAAGCATTAATGAGCCATTGTTTGTTCATACATAGAGCATAATTCATGGATGGGGTGTAAAAGAACCATACCTGTAACAAAGAGTTTAAAATGGCAAGCTGGATGAGCATTTTTCTTCCCAAGCTTGAAATGCAGAGCTTAATCATTAATAGACCGAAATGCAACAAAGAACAATACTAGGGTGATGACCGATGGGGGGAGTATGGAGTGAATTGCATTTACTACATGTCGCTTCCATCTCCTATCCTATTCAATTCTGAAGTACAAGACAACCAAACATTCACCATATCATTTAATCATGTATTCAATTCCCAAACCATTGAAATATGCGACGATATTTCTTGCTCAATGTGCCACCCAAACATTCACATGTTAACCCTTTCCAAGCTCTATGCCATATCACATGTATTGAAATGTTATATGTGCCTAAAAATAAATCAAATGAAAATCACATAGCCACTAACCAACCACATAATAGTTAGGACTAACACTAATATATTTTACTTTTCCATTTGCACATAACCTTTAACATAACTTAAACATAGATCCTTTCCTTTTAGGATTTATTTCATGAGTTTCTTTTCTTTGTTTTGGTTATGTTGTTACTAACATATTTCTTGTGTGTATGTGGCCAGGTAGTAGATCACGATGATTTGTGACATGATTAAATCATAGCAACTGTAATTACATGCCCATCATAACATAAAAAATAATGCTTTGAATTGCAGAAACATCCCATAAAATGCATCATCCGCCTGTTACTATGTCAAAATGAAACCAAGATTGCATTGTCAACCATGTAGGACTATGTAAGTAGTGTCGAAACAACAACATAAAAAAGTGTGTTATGTCTATCTTTGAGCCTCCAATATACAAGGGGGTCCCACGTACTAGTATTATATTATTAGCATCGTTTAAATAATATGGAGTAAGTAATATTTTGCGAGTAAAATTCCTCATTGTGATTTTAATCATCAATAGTCATGAAGGCGGTCTTTCTGATGTGTTCATCTCTGATCCTTAATTGATGATAGCCTGACTAGAGATCAATCTTTGAGAATATCCTTCTATATTTTAGCTGATCAAAGATATCATCGATCCTTGGCAAAGGATACTTGTTCTTTATGGTTACTTTGTTCAATTGTTTGAAGTCGATGAACAATCTCAATGTCCCATCTTTGTTTTTCACGAACAAGAATGGGGCACCCCAAGGTGACATAATTGGGCATATATACCCCTTATTCAACATCTCTTCAAGTTTCATTTTTCAACTCCTTCAGCTCTGGTGTACTCATTCTGTAGGAAGTCTTTGATAATGGAGCTGCCCCAGGCATCAAATTTATAGAGAGATCAATATCTCTCTTTGGGGGTAGTCATCGTATTTCCTTAAACACATCCTCCAACTCTTTGAGGAATGAGTGATCCCCCATGTTTGGCACCTTATCCTTATGTGATTCTTCCATATGAGTTGAAAATAATTGACAACCCTTCCTATAACACTTCTTCAATTGCATTGCTGATATCTCTCGGAAAGTCACTTCCCTCATAATTCCTTGGACTATTCTTGGGTTCCCTTCATCATCTAGGCAAGTAAATTCTTTGTTATGATGGTCCAAGATAGCATGGTGTTGTTCCAACCAATCCATACCAATTAGGCAGTCATATGAACCCAAGGGAACGATGTTCAAATATCCTTGGTACTTATCCCATTCATATCCAATGGACATGATTTAACCAACTCAACAAATTTTCTCTTGGCTCCTGTAGCGAGTTGCACCATCCAATATTTTCCATGCTTGCTTCTTGGCAATTTCAATCTTTCCACTACCTTAGGATCTATATAGCTATGACTAACTCATGAATCTATTAAAATAGTAAAGGCATGGTTATTGATCATACTTTCAACTTCAATCATGTGTGATTGAAACTCAACTTGCTTGTTGTCCAAGGCTAGATATATCCTTGGAACACTTCTTCCCATGTCCTCCACTATTTCTACTTGATGTACATTGTGGAAAGCTCTCATGTTGTCATTTTTGTGAGGACAATATCTATACTTGTGGTCTCCTTTACAACCCCAACATTGAATGGGTGCCTGCCTTGGCCTTGGCCCACCTACCTTAGCCATTCTGTGCTCTCTAAAATATGGCTTTCCTTGAGGATTGTTTCTGAAAAGGTGGCTTGTTCCCCTTCTGCCTCTACCCCTTCTTAAACTTCTTCTTGTCCTCCCAAGCCTTCTGGAAAGTAGGATTTCCTTTTTGTTGATCATATAATTATTTTTCTCTCCTTATGGTTTCTTCCAGAGTCTTGGGATCATCATATTATATTTTATCACTTATGAAAGATGGAATCCCACTCAAGTACCTCTGAATATTCATTGTCTCATCCTTGATGAAGGAGACATACTTCAACAGCTCTAAGAATCTCCTTTCATATTCATCAATAATCATGATTCCTAGTTTAGTTTCAGAGAACTCTTACACATTTTTATCATAATACCTCTTGGTCAGGTATTTCTTCTCAAAATGCATCTTGAATTCCTTCCAAGTCACATTTTTATCTCCGAGGTGTTGCACTTGCACCAACTAATCCCACCACATGGATTCCTTTCCTTTAAGCTGGTAGACTGAAATTCTTACCTCAACATGAGAATAATAGTTATGCAATTGGAAGTACTTCCTCATGCCTAGAAACCATGTCTCAACATATTCATCCTTCTTGTGCTCTCCATCAAAATTAGGATATTTGATCTTATTAATTTCTCCTTTCAACTCATCCACCCCAGACCTTCTATGCTTCCTGACAGGGGATGGACTTGAGATATTGCATGCTCTCCTATGGGAATGATTTTGGGAGTAATGGTGATGTCTTCTATCACTCCTTGATCTTCCTTTATTCTTAGGGGTCCCATGACTTCCTGATTTGATGGAGCCACTCTTCTTATCCAACTTATTTTCAATTCTATCTAGTATTTTCATTAACTTCATATTGAAGTCTTCCTACTTTTAACTTTGTTAGGCTAACTATTCTTAATAATTTCATGAAAGCATGGATCATTCTGATTCATTAATATATATCAGACTCATTTTCTACTGATTTCTTTATATATTGACTATTCAGATCCAATTCATGGGTGAACAATTATCTTCTATTGTTCAATACCTTTCCAATGGCTTCTTCCATGGTCAATTCTGAGTTTTGAGCAGGAAGTTATGGCTGCTTGAACAATTTGTCCCTTTTTTGTTCTTAAACAAAAATTTCAGGCACTAGCCCCTTTATTTTGGCCCTAAACTCATATGACTAGGGATGTGACCCAACATTAACAACTAGGCACTTATTCTTTTCTTTGGGCCTTGAGGGATTCAGAGGATCTACCCCCATTACCATACATTTTCCCCGAATGTCGATTCTCTGAATACTCGGAGGACGTACAGATAAACAATCCTTATTCCTCATTTAGATATATGGTGGATAAGAGCTCTGAGACTCTAGGCTTCAACGGTTTCTAAAACACATCACAACAAATCTCTTGGACACCCAAATTGGTGAACCCACAAAGGACAATGGATCTATGGTCCACCTTCTCTGCTCATATCTACGATGGATAGGAGCTCCAGGACTCCGGGCTTTGATGGTTTCTAAAGAACAACACTACCAAACTCCCGAAGTGTCAATCCACCAGATATCCCCTCTACTTCCTCCACATGTCATTTGTGATATCGGTCGAGATTAACTCTGACTCTCCAGGATTTATCAACTCACAACAAACACAACTCATATCCTCTAGAGTACCATTCCCTCTGGAAGATAGGATCTACTGCTGCATGTCTTCTGTGTTCAACGATCACAATGGGCTCCAACCTTTGGGCCTCCAAAAGTCCTCGACCATAACAATTTTGCAATGCGATCCTTGAGATTACCACTCCTCCAGATTACGGAATCTGGTGCCACGCGTCCTCTCTGATCAATGGTCACGATGGGATTTGGCCTTTGGGCCTCTAGAAGTCCTCGTTCATAACTTCTTATGCCTTCAATTATCCAGACCATGAGATCTATTTCCGCGTGTCCATCCTGATGGATGACGAGGATTTACTCCACTCTTTGTAGCTTCAAGATGCTTCATACTTAACAGTTCTTAACCAAGTTCCTCTGGAGTGCCAAGTCTCTAGACTATAGGATTTGGCGCCACATTGTATAACACTAGAAGCAAACATGTGGCCCAATCCAAGGGGTGACACATGTCAAGCTCTACTTGCCAAATTAGTCTTTCAAAAGATCAAAACACATTGACACGTGCAATGCCTTATGTGTGTCCACGTCACCCCCAGGTGACATCACTACCACGTTACTTTGGAACTTCGGGACTTCGAGACTCTAGGACTTTGGAGGTTCAAAAGTTCTTCCAACAATTTTCCCTGAACACTGAACTCCCGAATGGCTTAACCTTCCGGGCCCATGAAGCCACGTCACTTTGGAACTTCGAGACTTCAGAGGTATGGAAGTTCTTCCAACAGTTTTCCCCGGACTTCGAACTCTCGAACGACTAAAATCATGGGCCCACAAAGCCACATCACTTCAGAACTTTGGGACTTTGGGACTTTGGAGGTCTGAAATTTCTTCCAACAATTTTCCCCGAACGTCGAACTCCCGAACAACTTAACCTTCCGGGCCCATGAAGCCACGTCACTTCGAAACTTCGAGACTTCGGAGGTCCGAAAGTTCTTCTAACAATTTTCCCCAAACGTCGAACTCCCGAACTGGTCCACGTCACCCCTGGTGATGTCATCTTGTCACGACACTTCGACACTCTAGGACTTTGGGGATATTTTGCTCCCGCAAAACCACAAACCATTCTTCCAGATTTCTGAAACTACGAACCTTCTTAATCTTTGGACACATATCCCTTGGAATAAACAGTCTCAATTGGTTCCAGACTTTGGGAGTTTGGCAGTCTTATCTGCTTATAGTTTTAAAACGGCTGGAGGGCCAAAGTACAAAGGAATTCAATGCTTATCCTCTGTGCATCTTCTCTGGATCCAACAGATGTGAGGGGTCTGTCCCTTCCCGAACTATTCCAATGGTTCAAGTTTAATTTTTCATGTTCCCAAACCAACCTTTACCATGAATTTAATGTCCTCAACCACCAACAGGCCGAAAACATGCTACCTCAAACATACACTGTCTCCAAGACTGATACCCAAGTGACGTACCTAGCCAGCCAGGCTGACATCACCACTTGGAAACTTCCCTTTTCTGATATTCATATATATATATATATATATCTGATACAATTTAAACAGACATAAACACTCTTCTCATACACCTATTCATGTGGAAGCAACATTAACACATACATGCAATATATACAAAGAATTCTAATAACATTATAAACTATATACTAGATACACAACATGTAATGAACAAAGAATTGGTACTTATCTTTGGATTGAGAAGACCGCCGACTGCGTGTAGACCTTCCACAAACCTCCCAACCTTATACAACACTGATCAACACTCTAAGCAGGGTTCACCCCCAAGATGGGACTAAACTCCACCAGGCGAGGGATTCCTAGGCTAGGTAAGGTCAACAAGATAGTCACACAGTTCAACAGGAAAGGTTTCCTCTTAGGAGCCACTTACGCCCACCGCTCACAGAATCTCATTCCCCACATTCCTGTCCCACCCCAAGAGTATACACCTTCACTGTCACATAGTATATGAACTGCTCCACCTCCCTTTTGGGGCTTCAGAAACATGCCAGACATGAATTCTCAGAGCTCTGTAGCTACTACTGGACTCCCTCTAGGAGAAATCACTTCCTCAACACACTCTCTCACCTAGAGAGATTTTCTCACAGGCCTGAAAACCTGCTTCTTCTATCCACAGGCTTGAAAACCTGCTTCTTCACTCCTGCTCCTCAACACATGGGCATGGTGATGGAAACAACATAAACTTAACATGGTGTATGATAATGACAGAACAACACACATGCAACACATAGGGTACATGTGCAACAAGGGTATTAATTCGGGCTTGTTGCAGAGGTTCAAGGTGGTTGAGGAATTCAACAATGGTGTTCCAGGGTTACCATGTGCTTTCTGGGTGTACTGGTGAAAAATGGAAAAAAGACCCCCCCAAAAAGTAAAAATTCCCACTTATATTTGCATGTGCCTAAGTTGACACATGGCGCTCATGAAGCACATTCCTCTCCATTTGGAAGTCGTACCTTTTCCCCAAAGGAACTTAGGATATATTCATATCCCACTCACAACATTTAGAATAATAATATATTATTCTATTGGACTTAATCTCTTAATATTAACCCTTCTTTCCAACCTCTCACCCCCCTCCCTTACCCAGCCTAGTGGAGCCTAGTCCTCCATAATATTTCATCGTGGTCAGTATACACACAATGATGCTTTTATATTAATGATTTGAATATTTACATATACAAAATAGGCTCATGGCCTTAACATCCTAGGCTCTCTGGCCCAACTATCACATAATCCTCCTAGCTTATCATTACTTGGCTCACCAACCTATGAAACATGTTTACAATTCATGATAAAAAATTAGGGGCTCGAACTTGGGGTATTACAATCCCCTCCCCTTATTTTTGCACTGTCCTCAGTGCAACTTATTTACAAAACATCAACAAGATTTCCAAAATCTTAAAAAAGATGCAGGTATTCTGCCCGCATAACATCTTCATGCTCCCATGTTGCATCCTCAGGACCGTACCAGATCCACTGGACATTTACAATCCCTATGGCTTGATTCCGGAGCTGCTTTCTCTTCCAGTCCAGTATGCGCACCAAATGCACTTGTAAATATCCTTCTTGCTCCACATGAATCACATTCCAATCAATCAAATGATTAGCATTAGGCATATATTTATTGAGCAATGAGACATGAAATACATTATGAATAGTCATGCATGCAGGAAATGAAATCATATAAGCTACTGGTCCAATCCTTTCTAGAATTTCAAATGGTCCACAATATCTGGCTACCAACTTGGAACTGTTTCCCAGCTTCAGGGAAGTTCTGTTGGCTTTCACCTTCAAGAAAACATGATCACCCACTTTAAACTCCCTGTGGGTTCTGCCTTTGTCAAAATAACTTTTCTCCCTGTCTTGGGCAACCTTCAAATTCTGCTTTATCTTTAACAATTGCTAATCCATTTCCCTAAGAAAATCTAGCCCAATTATTTCTCTATCAGCTGGGTTGTCCCATCTTATTGGTGTGTTGCAATTTATGCCATAAAGTGCTTCAAATGGGCTCATTGTCAGTGATGCTTGGTACCCATTGTTGTAAGAAAACTCTACCAAGTGTAGGTAGTCTTCCCATATGGATGGTTTGTCCATCACATACATTCTTAACATATATTTTATCACTTCTTTTACTCTTTATGTTTGTCCATCAGAATCATGATGATAGGTTGTGCTAAAGTTTAGGCTCGTTCCGAATCCCTTGAATAATCCTCTCGAAAACTTCGAATTAAATTTTGGGTCTCTATTAGACACAATTGTCTTGGAAATACCGTGCAATTGTTATACTTCCCTCATATAAATATCAACAACAATTAGTTTTCTTGTGAGTAGTCTTCAATGGAATAAAATGGGCAACTTTCGTAAGCTTATCCACCACCATCGTGATGGAATCATGTTACTTGTTTGTTCTGGGTAATCCTATGATGCAATCCATTGTCACCACTTCCCACTTCCACTTAGGGATGGGTAATGGTTGTAGCAACCCAACTGGGTGTCTATGCTCAACTTTGACCCTTTGACACTCCATACATCTAGCTATGTACTCTGCAATTTATTTCTTCATGCCTAGCCAATATTAATGGCTCTTGTCTGTTGCCACTATTTTCTGATATCCTATGTGCCCAACATAAGGCACATTATGCATCTCTTTCAAGATCATACTCCTCAATTCGTGAGAATTGGGTACACAAATTCTGTTCCTGTACAAGAGTATTCCATCAAATTCCAATCTATAATATTTTATTTTCTGTAGCATCTTACCTTGTTGTAACTTTGTTACCATTTCCATGTATTGCAAATCTTCTTCTGCAGCTTCCAAAATTCTATCTTTAAGATCTGTTTGATACATGTTTATGGATGTAGCATGTAGTTCATGCACTCTTCTACTGAGTGCATCAACCACTTTGTTCTCCTTTCCTTTGATGTGCTTGATATCAAAGTCATATTCACAAAGGAATTCCAACCATCTACTCTTCCTGGAATTTAAAGTAGGATGATCAAACAAATATTTCAGACCATTATGGTCTGTCCTCATCTCAAACCTCTTTCCCATGAGGTAGTGTCTCCATTTCTTTAAAGCGTGTACTATGGTTGACAACTCCAAATCGTGAGTGGTGTAGAGCCTTTCATGCTCTTTCAATTTCCTGGATTCAAAACATATCACAAACCCATTCTGACTGAGGACTCCACCCAATCCTTCTTTGCATGCATATGTGAAAACCACGAACTCTTCATTCGAATCTGCAATCCTCAAAATTGGAGCACTGGTTAACAACTGCTTCAATTGCTGGAAGCTCTTTTCACATTCTTCTTTCCATTGAAATTTTACCCCTTTTCTTTGCAAGGAAGTGATTGGGTGAACAATCTTCGAAAATCATGCAATGAATCTCCTATAGTAGCCAGCTAGACCCATGAAGGATCTGACTTCTATCACATTCTTATGTGTTTTCCACCCTTTAATGGCTTCAATATTTTCGGGGTCTATTGCTATTCCCTCTTTAGATATTATATGCCCCAAATAATGAATTCGATTTTGGTAAAATGAGCACTTGCTCAATTTGGAAAATAGTTGGTGCTCTCTTATCACCCGTAACACCATCATCAAGTGCTACTCATGCTCTTCTTCTGTCTTGGAATATACAAGGATGTCATCCAAAAAGACAATGACAAACTTGTCTAAATATTCTCGGAAAACACCATTCATTAGGCACTTGAAAACAACTGGTGCATTTGATAACCCAAATGGAACCACTATGAATTCATAATGATCATACCTTGTCATGAAGGCGGACTTGATGATGTATTCATCTTTAATCCTTACCTGATATCCTTACCTAAGATATATCTTTGAAAATATCCTTGCATCCTTCAATTGATCGAAGAGATCATCAATCCTTGGTAAAGGATACTCGTTCTTTATAAGTACTTTATTTAACTGTCTTAAGTCAGTGCACAATCTCAAGGTCTCATCTTTCTTCTTCACAAATAACACTAGGGAACCCCAAGGTGACACACTTGGGCGTATGTACTCCTTCTTTCAAATTGATTCAAGATGAATTTGTAGTTCTTTCAGTTCTGGTGTGCTCATCCAACATGGAGTCTTTGATACTGGAGCTTCCCAAGGCATAAAATTTATAGAGAAATCAATATCTCTCTTTGAGGGTAGCCCTGGTATCTCCTTGAACACATCGTCAAAATATTTCAGGACATAATGATCCTCCAATTTTGGCATGTTATCCTTAGTTGATTCTTCCATATGGGATGAAAATATTTTGTAGCCTTTCCTATAACACGTCTTCAGTTGCATGGCTGATATTTCTAGGACAGTAACTTCCATGGGAATTCCTTGGACCGCTCTCCGATTTTCTTCCTCATCTAGGAAAGTGAATGCCTTGTTATGATAGTATAATATGGCATGGTGTTGGTCCAACCAATCCATACCAATTAGGCAATCATATGATCCCAAGGGAAATATGTTCAAATCTACCTTGGTACTCATTCGATTCATGCCCACTGGACATGATTTAACCAACTCAACAACCTTTCTCTTGGCTCATGTAGCCAGTTGCACCAACTAATATTTTCCATGCTTGCTTCTTCACAATTGAAATCTTTCCACTACCTTAGGATATATATAGCTATGAATATCCCCTAAATCAATTAAAATAGCAAAGGCATGATTATTGATCATACCTTCGACTTCAATCATGTGTGATTGAAACTCAACTTGCTTGTTGTCCAAGGCTACATAGATCCTTGGTACTCTTCTGTTGATGTACTCCACTGTTTCTACTTGCTGAACATTGTAAAAAACTCTCACCTTTTCACTTCTGTGAGGGAAATATCTATACTTATTATATCCTTTACAACCCGAACATTTCATAGGTGTCTGCCTTGGCCTTTTACCACTTACTTCAGCCATCCTGGGCTCTCTCAAAACGGGCTGTCCTTGAAGAATATTTCTGAAAAATGGTGGCTCATTCCCATTCTACCTCTGCTCCCTCTTATTATTCATCTTGTCTTCCAAAGATATTTTGAAAGTAGGATTTCCCTTATGATGATCATATAAACACTTTTCCCTCCTTATGGTTTCTTCCATAGTTTTAGGATCATCATACTGGATTTTGTCACTGATGAAAGATGGCAGCCCACTCAGATATATCTGGATATTGACTGTCTCATCCTTAATGAAAGAGACATACTTAAACATCTCTAGAAATCTCCTTTCATATTCTTCTATAGTCATTTTTCCCAATTTAAGTTCAAAGAACTCTTTCATCTTTTTGTCATAATATCTCTTGGTTAAGTACTTCTTTTCAAAATGCCTCTTAAATTCATTCCATGTAACATTCTTCTCTCTGATGTGCTGCACTTGCACAAGATGATCCCACCACATGGATGCCTTTCCTTTCATCTGATAGATTGTGATTCTTCCTTCTGCATGAGATGAATACTTATTCAATTGGAAATATTTCCTCATGCCAAGTAGCCATGTCTCAACAACTTCATATTTCTGGTTCTCTCCATCAAAAGTAGGAGGTTTGATCTTATTCATTTCACCCTTCAGTTCATCAACTTCAGATATCCTATGCTTTATGGTAGGATATGGACTTGAACTGTTGTGTGGCCTCCTTTTGGAATGCCTTTGGGAGTGTTGATGATGTCTGTTACCACTTCTTTCTTTGATTTCCTCATCAGAAGACCTGTGGCTCCCTGATTTGCTAAATCCACTTTCCTTATCCAACTTATTTTCAATTCTTTCCAGGATCTACATTAACTTCCTATTGAAGTCTTCCTATTTCTCCTTATCTCTCTTAAGCCTTTCATTATCTTCCTGGTGAATTTGGACATCTTTTTGCAAATTTTTAATGATTTTCATCATGCCCATGTCTTTATCTATTTCTTTTCCATGCCCATTGGAGTTCGTTCCTTCAACTCCCAAATGGAAATCCATTCCTCTAAATTCATTCTCCTGACTGTAAGCATCCCGTGCCTCCTCCATTTTTATACACTATGTGACAATTCTGTTTGGTTTTGACAATTGTTAACTCTGCAAAATGTGCATTCAACCAAATTTTGTCAGGCTATCAGTCTTTAATAATTTTCCAGAATAACATAAACCAATCTGGTTCAAAAACAAAAAAAATATCAGACTCCATTTTCTGTGGGTCTTGGTCGATCAAGAATCCCCATGGCTCTATGTCCAAGCCATGTTCTATTCTCCAATTCACTTTTGGTTACTAGCCCCTTTTTCTCAGCCCCCAATTTATGTGACCACAGGATGTGTCCAAGCGCTAGGCTGATAGGAACTTATTCATAACTTCGGGCCTATGACTTCGAAACATGAGATCTCTAAATATTCATGCAAATCCAACTACTAATTCCCCGTAGTGCCAATTGAGAACTCATGAAGGACAATGGATCAACAGTCCATGGCTTCCCGACATCCAATGAAGGAGATTTTCCATGGAACTACGACTTAGAGAGTTTTCGAAGTACTGCTTCATAGATCCGCTGGAGTGCCAGACCGATGAATTAAAAAACAATAGATCAAATGTCCATGCCATTTTGATAACCAATGACCATGATCAACTCCGGGACTCCAACTTCAGAAGTTTCGAATTGTCCATATTCTCAATTCTTCCAGAGTGTCAAGTCTCTGGACTACCACATATGCCTCCACGTACCCTCTACCAGTCGACGATCAAGATTAACTCTGGTCTCCAGGAGTTCCTGGCTCAAACAAATGCAACAAAATTTCCTCTGGAATACCAAATCTCTGGACCTTGGGATCTAACACCACATGTCCTTTGCGATCAACGTTCGATATATACTCCAGCCTTCGGGCCTTTTGGAGTCTTCACACTTGAACACAATTTCCTCCAGACTATAGGGTCTGGCGCCACACGTCCCTTGCTATCAAGTTAATGTGGATTC
>WSFP011506963.1:0-13380 GCA_009831015.1 Picea engelmannii | reverse complement strand
GAAAGTATATAGGCAGCCTGCGAACTCTTTGAAAAATACAGTTTCTGGAAGAAGACAAGTGCAACTCTTCTCAGGAAAATATGCTTATTGAAGAGCTTGATTTTTCTATCATCATGACATCATCATAACATCATCACGATGACCAAAATTGTGGATAACAGAATGCCCCCCAAAGTCTGAGAGTGGAATCAGTGACAGTCAACGGACTTTGTAAGCTGCATGTGTGTGTCAAGAACCAAGAGCACATCTAATCGGAAACCTGCAAACATCCAAGCATCGGCAGAATATAATACGTATCCCTTCTGAGGTAGGCATTCCCATACTCATATCATAGACTGATGACATCATAAACAAAGTTCATGGCCACCAATCATACACTGTGGATCCATGTAGTCATAATATAGCATAGCCACCTCAATACACTGTGGATCTATGCGACAAACTTTCAGTCAAGACGACATAGCCACGAAACATACACAGTGGATCTATGTGTCACAAATCATACATACTCCATCGCAACCTGGGTTATAAAGATAATATCCAGGGTCTTCAATCTCATCACCCAAAGTACGAATCTAACCATGTGATTACATGTGTCGAAGTCGAACATGGTAGAAACCACTTGATTATCGGTCATTGATGCAACCGTTAACAAGTGCGAGGGAAATCACCATTAATGTCAATGACTCCCAAGGTACTAAAGTACAATCCATCGACTGTGAATAAATGAGCTGATGTCGAACAATCGACGGAATCTTTCGATCAGAGGTCAATGATGTAAACCCACTGTCGAAAGCGAGGAAACTTGCCATTGAGGCATGCAAGCTCCAAGGTACTGAATGATTTCTAAGTCTTAATCCCGGATAATGTGTTGATGTCGACGGAACAAGACTCGTCACAGGAGGGCCTTCATGTATCCCCCATCAATGACACGAAATGAGTAACAGAGTTTGAAAGTGAAACAGAGCATGTGATAATTGAACTTTGGACACAGGGAAGGCCGACACGAAAGGAATGGATAACTGCAGATGGCCGACTCAAAGTAGAGGTTTCGAACAGACTGCTCTTGAACATATGAACGACACGACCAATGATTTGGAAGCATTGACTCAAATACGACACCTGAAAAGACCTTGTTATCAAATCGAATGAGAGACAAATGGATTACCCAAACCGGCTTCAGATGATGAATAGGGAGTGTCATGTTCAAGAGCGACTCTTACTGCCAATTAATGTAAAGATGAAACACATCCCTTTCCCAAATTTTCCCCCACCATTTCTGGCAAGTACCTCTTTATTTTTACGCAAGCTTGAAGAGGATCACATATGCTTGTTGATATAAGCTCATCCTTCAGATGAGTCCCTCGGAGTATTTTTAACGAACCCTAAGGAGTGGTTCGGTCCCATTACGGGTCTGTCAATGTTTGTTTAACGAGTCCAGAGATAGTAAACTCGAAGGTTTTTCAAGATTATAGAGTTTGGAAAAACGCTTAAAAGAGAACTCTCTTAGTGCCTTTTTTCGTACAATAGTCCAACGAGACCGAAAAAGGGTTAAACTATCGCTCGAAGGACGCATACTTAAAATACTTTATCGAGCGTGAAAATAGCAAGGTCGCTCGGCAATCTTTTCCTGTTTAGAGAGTCTGAAAAGAGCTTAAAGATAACTCCAGGGGGGTTCCTTTTTCGTGTAACCACAGCGAGCCTGGAAAAGGGATAAAACGACGCTCGATCACGTTCTTATGTTTTCAACAAGCACAAGAACGGATAAAAAAAAATGCCCGAGGTTTTATATCAAAACCCCAGAAAACAACCAAAAATATACCATACCATAGAAAAAATCGTCCAATACCCTTCATGTTCCACACCTGCAAAGTATTTTACTCATTTTCTCATTAGTCAATAGGGTTAAACAATGATCAAATATAAAAACCCTATTTTTACATAGTGAAAAAGTAATAAAAGTGAATTTACACCATATTTTCCATGCCATTTTACCATTTCACTATTTGAGTGAAAAAACTTCAATTTTACCCTCTACCTTCATTGTCGATTTGCGGGAGCTTCGGGGCATCATTCCACGAGCCGTCTGTGGTGATTTGGTAAGCTCTCCATCCTTAAGCTTTGCATGGTTTAATTTCATGATTTAAGTGGTTAAATTTCAAGTTTTATCCTTAGTTTTGAAAACCTATGCGTGAAGGAGGGTTCTCGCAGGCTGCCCATACGGGGCCTGCGAGAAGTCTTCATTCTCGCAGGTGGGCTTGAGGTAGAGTGCAAGAAGTTCGCACTGTACCTATAAGCCACCTGCGAACAGCGCAGCGCCCAAAAATTTGTGTAATGTTTAGCTCACAAAACCAACTTTTCTCATGTTTTAGATTACTAATTACCTTCATATGGTTGCCATGCAGGTTAATAACTACCACTATGGTGATCGAATGGAGAGAACGAGAGCATGAGGAAGACAATACTAATGCCGAGAATCACCCTCAAACCATTCCTGCTTTGGGATATTGCGGTCTCCTGAAGTATTTCCGAATCCCGGGCATGAGAGCCCAGGTGCGATTGCTAGAGTTCTTGATCCGAATGTGGGACCCGGACCAACAAGACATCTATTTCTTGACTGGGTTGTCAAGACGGGGATCCTATGTTAGTTTGACCGGCAACCGCAGAGGGGGTCTGAAAATGAGCGAGTATTGCAGGCAGTACTGCGTGCCTGAGGCTGAACGTCAGAAAGGGAAGGTAGCCATTTGGGGAGTGACTGATATAACTCTCCGGACTATTCTCTTCACTATCGCTCAGATGGCAGGAAGTGCTGCCCCACATATGGCTCTGCAGAGCTACTTTCAGTACGCCATCGAGTGTACCGAGCCCCGGGTCTTCAACTGGGCTGATGCCATTCTACGCAATCTTAAAAAACAACTGACCAAATGCAGGTGTGGAGATTTAAAACAGTTTGGGTATGGATCTCTTTTGGTATCCTTCTTCTGCGAGAGGGTCCCAGTGTTTAGGCTTCAGGCAGATTGGCAGTTTCCGGGTCCCAGGGACCCACAGATGTTACGGTGGTGCCAGCTCATGGCCCGACATGTGACAGGGCCTATCGTCAGGTATGACAATCATTTCTTCGATTGGCTTCAAGGCCAGGTGTTGATGATAGAGGATTACGCATATGTTGGCTTGGATTTCCGTGGTGATCCTGACCTCACATTGCCGGAAGATGCACAGTGGGGGAACCTCGGTAAGAAGTACACCAATTTTAATTTTTAAATGTTTTTGTATTTTTGATATATTTAAATGTTTTTTGTTTATAGACTTATCCGAAGACTAACACCAAAATTTTGTTGATAACACAGACGTTGGAGAATATAGACCTGCTGGTAGTTCTCCTGTTCAACATCGAGGAGAGGTAGTGGTAGCAGTTCCTCAATATGTCGAGGACTACTTGACAGTGGAGCAGAACTTAGAGGGCCTTATGGCAGATGTTCCAGAGATGCCCCTGGAGGAGATCCCACGACGTGATCAGCGTTACACTGTGGGAGTCTCGGCTTCTATGGGTCAACTGCTCCGCCGAGTAGCTAGGACCTTAGCCTGTTACCGTGAACATCATTAGTGATGTCACTTTGTAGAAGCCAAGAGCTTCATTTTTGATATTTTGGTCTTCGGACAACCTTTTGTAAAAAAACAAACTTTGATCGTTATATATATACATGGTTTCTACCGGCTTACTCTACATTGTGTACATTTTCAATGTGTTTGATTTATAAATTGTTCAAATGTCTGTCCAATACATAATTAGCTAAAGCATCTGTTAATGTATTAAGACGTCTAGGAATGTGTTGATATTCAATGTGATCAAAATATTGTTCCAAGAGGCGAATCCGCAAATATACTCTTAATAAAGTAGGACTTCGAATAGAATATACATTACTGAGCTGTAGTACTACCAACTACGAGTCCAGTCGGACAACCAAATGACGAAATCCAAGAGAAATAGCATCAACCAATAGTTCAACAACGGTGCTATACTCTGCGATATTGTTGGTTGCTCGGCCAAGACATATACCTCGTAGAGATATGAGTTCGTTTGTCGGGGCATAGATTGCCCAAGCAGCGGAAGCTAGGTTCCGAGTACTATGACTAGCTCCATCAGCAAAGCCAATATAAGGTAGCAAATACTCCGACATCTGGCAATCAAACACAACGTCACGTAAGGGGAGAGACCAGATAACGTCAAAAGAAAAATTAAAGTAACACACACACGCAGTATGATACATAAAATACAAGTACTCACACACAAATAACTTATGCATAGTACTTATTTAAGTACAACCCATTCCTGGGTTCACTAAAAGGCACACCATCATAATCCACTAGTTCATATGCTCCTTTTTCCAACACTTTGCTGACAATATAGGGACCACGCCACATAGGTTCAAATTTCCCGGCTCCTAGGACATCTTTATCTTGTTCATACAGAAGAACAAGATATCCTTCAGAGAACACATGAGGCTTGACATGCTTGTCATATTGTGCCTTAACGTGCTTCTTTTAAGCTTCTATTACTAACGTGGCATCATGTCAGGTCTCGTCTAATCGCATCAAATACAACAGACGTTCTTCTTCGGCAGAAGTATTAGGTAAGAGCTCTATATCTAGCTTCAAAGAAGGTATTTCGCATTCTATTGGAAGAATGGCTTCCATGCCAAACTAAACGAAAGGGTGTGAATCCTGTGGCGGACTTAACATATGTCCGATATGCCCACAATGCTGAAAACAACATCGTGTGCCAGCTAGTCTTATGTATGCCTATCATCCGTCGAATCATCGTTATAAGAACCTTGTTGATAGCTTCGACTTGGTCGTTAGCCTGTGGATAATAAGGGGTTAAGCTGTCATGGCGAAGGCCCAACTTCTCTGTAAGTTATGACATCATATAATTCCTAAAATGACTACCGTGGTCGGTAATGATAGACTGAGGGAAACCGAAACGAGTGATGACATGGTTGAAAAGAAATAACGCTGCAGTCTTCCCAGTATTATCGAATGTCGGCATTGCCTCGGCCCACTTTGTAAAATAATCAACTTCTACAATAATATAGACATGCCCCCCGACCGAGTGAGGGTGACATGTCATAAAATCAATGCCCCATTTAGCAAAAGGACCTACTGAGACTACAGGGTGAAGGGGAGCGGGATGTGACCGAATCTTCTGTTGATAGGTCTGGCAGGCATGACACTTCTGGACAGCATTGATGCAGTCATTGAACAGAGAAGGCCAAAAGTATCCTGCACATAAGCTTTTCTGGGCAGTAGCATACCCAGACATATGACCACCACATGCTCTTGAATGGCAGTCATTCAAAGCTTTTTCAGCTTCGTCGAAAGTCAAACAACGTCGAAAGACAGAGTCAATGCCTCGACGGTAAAGAGTATCGTCGAGGATAATATACTGACGGGCCTGATAGCGTACACGACGTCGTTCATTACTGGTCAAGGAAGACCGGAAAGTTTGAGTTTGGAGATATATAATGATATCTCCGTACCAAATGTCATCAGTACTGATGAGGAAAATTGATTCGTCAGGTAACGAATCAACTGCTACATTTTCCATGGCAGAGTGGGGGAAATCACAAATTAGCTCAGCAAAAACCAAGGATTTCTTTGATGTGGCGCGATCGAATTCCAAATCGAACTCCTGGAGAATAACAATCCACTTGGAGTACTTGCCCCCTAGCAATTGACATGTCAATATATGCTGCATGGGGTTACAATGTGAAATCACGGTGGTTTTTCTGGACAGAATATAGTGATGAAAACGTTGAACTGCTTGAACAGCAGCCAAAGCCAGTTTCTCAACATGTTGGTACTTGACTTCTGTTGGTGACAAACTTCGAATCAAGTAATAGATAACATGTTCATCGTGGTTATCATCCTCTTGAACAAGGACCATGCCGATGGTATACTCGGAAGCAGCCAGATAAAGAAAGTAATCCCTACTATAATCAGGAGGGAAAAGAAGTGGATCCCTAGTGAGGGACAACTTCAAGGCTTCAAAAGCGTTGTTTGCAATTTTATCCCAACGAAACTCGAAATCTTTCTTCAAAAGATGTGTGAAACCACGGGTGATCTCGACGTAATTCGGGATGAAACGACGAAGAAAGTTTGATTTCCCCTGCAAACTTTGTAGTTGGCGCAGTGAAGAGGGAGGAGGAAGATTGAGAATCGCCTCAACCTTGATAGGATCTACCCGGATCCCCTGACGTGAAACAATGAACCCGAGAAGGCGACCGGATTCCACGCAGAAAACGCATTTATGTGGGTTTAGACGAATGCGATAGAACCGACAACGAACGAAAATAGCTCGGAGATGATTAGGGTGATCGACTCGGCGTAGGGAATGAGCCGGCAAATCATCCAAGTAAGGTTGAACGATATGCTTGACATTGTGAAATGCATAAGACATGGCACGTTGAAACGTTGCACCTGCGTTCTTTAAACCGAAGGGAAGTTTTCTGTAGGCGAAAGTACCCCAAGGACAAATAAAAGCGGTTTTATGTTGGTTCTCAGGAGCAATATTAATTTGGTTGTAGCCGGAAAATCCATCCATGAGGGAAAAAATTTCACTACCGGCACAGTCATCGACGATTTGGTCGACGAATGTGGTTGGAAAGTTGTCTTTAGGACAAGCTTTGTTGATATCCCGATAATCGACACAGACACGTATACTTCCACCTTTCTTATCAATCGGCACAGGGTTGGAAACCCACTCTGTCAAAGCCACGGGGTAAATAAAACCGGCTTTAAGAAGTTTTTCAACCTCAAGTTTAATGGCTGCCGCTTTACGTGGATGGACGGGACGGAGGCGTTGCCGTACTGGTTTAACTCTAGGGTAAGTTTTTATCTCATGCACCATGATAGACGGGTCGATACCCAGCATCTCTTCGTAACTCCAGGCAAAAACATCTCGAAATTCTTTAAACAAAGCAATATAGGTAACAATTTCCTCTGGAGAACATGAAGCTCCAATGTGAACATTTTCAATTATCCCAGGTTTCACTGAAATATTGATGGGAATCGTAGGAGAAATATTACTTAGGTTCCCTTCTGCGAACACATCACATGTAGATCCGGGAACAGTCATTGTGACAACAACGGTCGACGGAGTCGAAATCCGTTGGTAATTCTCGAGAGTGTGTTGTTCTAGAAACAGTATGGAACGATGATGCCCATCGTCCCAAGGTGTATCGGCCATGACGGACATAATCATCTCGTCAGTGGGAAAGACGACACGGAAAGGATCAGGAGACAACTCCTCAAGAGAAGATGTAGAAGGTGTTGCCGATTGAATCGCATGATAAGCAGACTTAACCAGACTTAACGGCATAACGTTGCCGAAACGAGCTTGATCTCTAGGACCAGGGACTATCCAAGGGTCAAAAGACACCGGAAGTTCATGAGGAACGACGGAGATCATATTAATCGAAGCCACGGACGGGCGTAGAATATCGGGTGGTGGTGGTATGGGAAAAGTACCCATCAACGAAGAGTCTTTCAAAAGACCGACTCCAGCATTCTCATAACCCGGCGGGGTTTTAGCAATGAACGACACATTTCCAGTGTGAGTATTGGAATTAAAGAAGGAAAGTTGATCAACTGTAACCACTCTTCCCTTGTGAGGGAATCGTAGGACACGAAAAAGTGTTGACACTACAGCGCGCATGGAATCTACCCAGCTACGACCAAGAAGAAGATTATAATCTAAGGGAGAATCGAAAACTTCCACTTCCACTTGGACGGTCTTACCTTCTAGAGTGACAGGCAATGAGGAAAGGACGCCGTAAGGATTAAAACCAGAGCCATTAAAGGCTTTCAAAGTATTTTGTGATTCCGTTAAGGGAGGAGAGCCAATGGCTTTCCAACAAGTAAGAGACATTATGCACGTAGAGGCCCCCTCATCTACAACTGTCCGACAAATGCTCTTGTCAGCAACAATAACTTGTATCTGAAAAGTGAGTTGAGAGGGTAACCTTGGAACATGTTCGTCCAAGTCAAAGACTATCAAGTTCGAATCAGTAGGATCGATTCCACCTATAGCTTTCAACAGAGCCCTTCGTTGCGCAGGACAAGATTGAAGGACTTCAAGGGCAGACATCGTTGAAGGTGCTTGGGCCAGATCTTCCACAATACTGTAGTTCTGGGCCGCACGATCATGAGGATTGAATGTCAACTTGCGAACAACAACTTTCGGGGGTCGTAGGACTGTATCAAGACTCGGTCGTTCGAGATGAAGAGGACCGTTCGTAGGTGGATTTGGTGGAGGGGTTGGTACCAAATCAGGAGGTAAATCATCAACCTTCTCTTTAGAAGAAGTATAGTCTTTAGCTCTAGTTGCGATTGCAACGTCATTCTTCTTAGAATCACCGGTGCACATCAAAACATATGATGTGGAAGAAGTAGAAGGTTGGTCATGAATGACCAACGAGGCATGTTGCTGAGACGGGAAAGGTTGAGACAAGACAGCCGGCGTAGGTGGTTTGGGCATTCCTTGAAGGAACTTGGAAAATTCGACACGTCGAGGAAAATCCTTGGTATAATGATCGTCACCGCAGATAAGGCAAGGGTACCTCGATTTGCGTGTATCCCGCTCTTCAACAGGAGCATTTGTAGTTTGTTCATTCGGATTGTTATTCTTACCCCCCTTATTCTTGCCTCTCCCTTTCTTTGATTTATTTTTACCGGTCGGTGTGGATTGAACAGCGTTCACCTCCGAAGTCTTACCGGTGGGAGGAGCAGGAGACGAGGCATTCTGAACATTAGAAGAATTGGATTTCGGGGTTGTAGTGGAAACGGACTGTGAGTGGCTATGAGTGGAATCAATCACACCATCAGCTGCATGTGAGGCAGCTGAAGTAGTAGAAGTACTGGAACTACCGAGACGAGGTAAATCAGGTAGTAAATCATACAAGGTTCCCGTTTGTGAATAAACGAGATCAAGATACTGAGCACAACTAATCGCCTGCTCTTCGGTGACAACACCACCCATAGCAATGTCTTTACCAATTTTGTTTACGAAGGACTTGGTAAACCATTCTGCCAGCAACTAATCAGGAAGTTCAAGTTTAATGAGACGTCGCCTCCGTCGCCACTCATGAATATGATCGAATATATGAGTGCTCAAGCTTTATTTGAAGGAGGTTAAAATCTCAGTTCTGGTATTGTAACGGATCGGTAACTGGTAATGAGTTAGAAAGGCCATTGCAAGGGTGTTGAAATCCGAAAAGAAACCTCGTGGTAATTCAATGTACCACTTCGCAGCAGCACCTGTAAGAGTTCGTTGAAAAAGAGGTAGTCGAATGGAGTCGTCCATCAACGAGTTGGACGAGCACCACAAATGGAAAGTCATGACATGATTATTTGGGTCCTCTCCCACCTTCCCATCGAATTTTGGAATGTCCGATGGAAGCTTTGCAGGAATAGCAGGCCATTGGGGAGAGTGACGAATAGGATCATTAAGAATCCTAGACAAATCTGGCAGATCCAAAGTAGCAAGAAAAGGCAACTGCCTATTCACTTGTGGATACTGGTGACTTTGGGGTGGAAGCCCCGTCGGTAGACCAGTGGGACCGTATGCGGTCTGCCCCCAGAGGGAAGACCCCGGTTGGCTCTGAGGTGGTTGAATAGGATAGTAACCCCAAGGATTTTGACCTTGAGTCTGAGTAGTGGCTTGAGGTTGAGTAGTCTGACCTGAACCCCAAATAGGATTAGTCACACCTGGGTAGGGTTGGCCTAGAGTAGGGACAGGTTGTTGCCCCCCAGTATTTTGAGGAACGTTTTGCAGAAGTTGATTCCAATACTGGGCCAATGCAGGAGGTATGTTTTGTCCTAACGGTGAGGTTGGTCCCCCAATCAAAGGGACAGTTCCACCCGAAAGTTGTATACCAACCGTAGGTTGGTTAGTAACTGTGTTAAGTCCGGGCAAAGGAAAAGGAAATGTACTACCCTGTCCACTCACAGGATTGTGTAAGTTGGGTGCAACAGTCTGGATAATGCTACTAGTATTAGGATTGCCAGTAGTAAACTGCGGGAGTGTCGGGATGAAACCGGGAATAGGATACCCAGGAAACTGAGGGCCACCTGGAGAACCAGCTGGAGTTTGTGGAGGTGTTGGATGAGGAATATTCAACAAAGGATTCAAAGCATGGTAACCAAGGGGTAAATTTGGATTAACCTCAGGAGTGCGCTGGGTATTAATAGGGGCAAGAGTAGTTGCAAGAATCTCGGTCTGGACACTCGTAGTAATGGCGAGATGGGCCATCTCGGGAGGAAGAACAAAATGGTAAGTGGTAGTTTCGGGTGTAGTCTCTACCTCTAGAGACACAAGAGGGTTGATTTTGTAGACAGGGGATGACTCAGTACCAAACAAGACTCGTCGGAAATCACCAGACCAAACAGGATCTTGGCCTACTACACCGTGAGAAGGCCCAGCAGTCGATTCAGAGGATGTAACTATGGTTTCGTCAGAAGGATTTAATCGTCCAATAGGTCGTTCACCACGACGAATGCGATAATCCTCTACAGTATTGGTTATTCGGAAATCAACAAGAGGATCAGTGGATGCTACTTTTGGAGGTGGTGTAAAAACTTCTGGGACGTCACTTATGTCCACGTGAGATAAAGTAACAAGGGGAATTTCACCCGGACGAGGAGAGTCCTCAGGGGTACCCTCAGGTATTGCCGTATGCAAAGGTTCTGAAGCTTCCGGATGCTACGGGGACAAACCTTGCATCCTACGTGAACGTCGCGGGGGAGCAATTGTAAACAAGTAATCAACTCCCCAACGAAAATCCTATGGTCAACTTCGAGGAACAACCAGCACACACTAGTAAATAAAAACTAAGAGGCAATCACCAAGCAAACAATACCTTCTAATTTCGAAGCCACTAGTTGGTGATGAAATCCAACGTCGCAACGACGAGACGAGAAGGGGCGGGGCTAAGGTGGAAAAGTTACGTTGACGACCTGCTTAACAGACTACACCCTGGTGCAAGATCCCACACATAATCGTGGGTATACCCTCCAAGGAGCCCGAGTGAGTTTGATCAACGTCGATTCCAGGTACCGTGAAGACTTTCCCCTCCACAGTCACCTTGGGTAAGAACCTAGAGAGAAAGGCCACTAAGGTCACCACAAACAACAGTACAGCCTGGGGGGACATTCGTTAGTCCGATCCACACGCAAGGGCAAGGTATCTAGCCCGAAACCAACTCAAAGGCTTCCACTCATAATTGTGGGTATACCTCGGAGTGATCCCCGTAATACGTGCAATCTCTACAACGATGTCAACAAAGCAGGGTTAGTAACTCTGCCAACACCAATGCGACCTAGTGCTTAACCCTTGTGTTAGAAGGGCGTCCCAGGACAATATGCTGCCAATGGATTTTCGAGCTTATGGAGAGTGTGTCTCTCTTCCTACTCCAAAGCACTAGCCTAGCTAATATGTTGGTGTAAAGAGCCCTAGAAAATGTTACTAGATTGATTTTAAGATTACGCAATATTATTAAAGGCTGTTAATTACTCAAAGGCAACGAAAGTGAAACTCATGATATATGACTCTGACCCAAGTAATGCAAGGATAATGATGAAATATAATCTTTTTCATTCCATGAATCCTAGTTACGGGAGAGAGAGAATATTTTCTGAATCAATCTCAATGCTACAATGCAAATGCAATGTTCAATTTTCGTTCAAATGTCTATGCAAACAATCATTTATCAATGAACCAATTCTAAATGTCTTTTTCAATACTTCAATAAACTCTTAAGACTTGATTTTACAATGTTTTCGAAATGACAAAAACACAAACTTGAAAGAAAACTTATGGTTCACTTTCCAAGAAGAACTCTAATCAATGAGAAATGAAAATCAAATCATGCCGAATCAAACAAAAAAACCCAACCAATTATTTCAATGAAAGTAAAAACAAAAATCAAACCAATGAGTCTTCCCAAAGCAAATAAAAATGTTCCTTCGAACCACCAAGCAAAAGAGAAAACTACAAGCACTTAACTCTCTACCAATCCCTGGCTCTCAGCTAGTCAGACGCATCTAACTCCAAGATTCAAAGAGAGAGAAAATGCCAAACAAGGCCAAGAAAAGAAAGTCAAGTTATCAAAGGCAAGAAAGAACCTAGAAACCCTAAATCTCTCCAAACAAGCAAATTAAAGCAAAAGAGGTGTAAGTCAAGGATCCAATAGGCCAAAAAGACACAAATCAACTAGTTTGAGCAGTTGACAAAGTCAAATCTTGATTTCAAAAAAATTCAAAATCTTGCTCGCAGGCAAGCCTTGGACACAGTGCGAGAATGTAATATTCTCGCAGGCCACTTTGATGCAGGATGCGAACAGTTCGCACTGGAATATATATGCAGAGTGCGAACCTTCCTAGTTCTCGCAATCTGTTAATGGGGACAGTGCGAGAATCCCTGAAACTAATGAAAAATTTGAAAAAGCAAGTAAAATCCAACCTGGCTTATAGACCCAGAAGGTCCCTCAGGGTATCCTGAGGACTCGGAGACTGACAACACAGGAGAATAAGGCACATAGAGCAAATGGCCACAGAAAATTCAAAAAACCAAAAAGACCAAGGGTTAAGATCCCCAGCGGAGTCGCCAATTTTGTTTCAGGATTAATCCGTAAGTGCGGACACGAACCGATCTCCCTAGATCCACCTGGATCTAGAACAAAATAGGACATAATACTACTCTTTCCCTAGATCTAGCCTATTGAGCGAACTAAGAGATAAGGGGCACGGACATACCTTATGAACGCTTTCCTTAGGTCTCTGTTGTTCCAAGCTTCGCTCCAATGCTCTTGCACCATTCAGATCACAACAGCACAAACCAATCGAAGTAAAGTCAGATTAATATATTCAATAGCTAGTCTATACATGTGATCAAGGAATCATGTAATAAAGTGACATCATCTTTATGGGAAAGGGACATATTACTGTATTGAATTAATTGAAAGTGAAACTTACAACCTGAGCCTTGATGTCGTAGGTCTCCTTTCGATGGCTCCTAGCTCTGACACACACACTTGCTCATGCATGAAGAAAATCAACCACTTGTGATGACCTTGTTGTAGTCTCTTGCTGCTGTAGCATCAATCCTTCATACATGCTTCCAACAATTCTCCAATCAATCTCTTACTAGCTTGCTTGTTGTAACTTTTTCCATGAGCAATCCCCTCAATATATAGGAGAAGATAACTTAGTTACTTGGATAGAAAATGATCCCAAGATATCTGGAATGCCAGTACTTGAACAACCATTCGTTAGCCAACTCATTCTTCTCGAAGATTCTCTTCTAGAAGGCTCGAGAACTTCATC
>WSFP011506957.1:0-13380 GCA_009831015.1 Picea engelmannii | reverse complement strand
GGTTGTTGATCGCTTTTCCAAGATGGCGATTCTAGCCGCCTGCAAGAAGAACATCACAGCAGAAGCCACTCCCAAGCTCTTCTTTGAACGAGTATGGGTACATTTTGGGATCCCACAAACCATTATCTCAGACCGTGACAATCGGTTCCTCAACACATTCTAGTCGAGCCTCTGGTCACTGTTGGATACCAAGCTCACCAAATCCACTGCCTTCCACCCCCAGACAGATGGCCAAACTGAGGTCATCAATCGGATGATCATACATATCATGCGCATGTACAATTAAAAATGCCCCCGCACATGGGATGAGCATCTTCCCTATGTCCAGCATAGTTACAATTGAGCCCTGCATAGCTCAACTGGCCATAACCCCTTTCAGGTGGGGTTGGGATTCCAACCACTGGGCCCCATGGATGTTTCACTAACCCTGGTGACCACCTCGACCGAATCGTCCCCTGCTCCACCAGAAGCTGACAAAGCCACCCGGTTCATTGAGTGGATCTAACACATCTGCCAACAGGTTCAGGATATCCTACAAAATTCTAATGCCAAGTATAAGCAACGCCATGATCAACATCGGGTGCCACATAAGTTTCAAGTGGGAGACAAAGTTTGGTTGCACTTGCAGAAAGAATGCCTTACAGGGCCCCATCGGAAGCTTCACCCACTCTGTTATGGTCTGTACACCATCACCAAGGCTGTGGGTGACAATGATTTTGAGCTCAACATTCCCCCTTTCCTTGGCTTGCACCCAGTCTTCAATGTGGCTCTCCTTCAGCCATATTTCCCACCATTATTGGACACCTCAGAGATAGCAGAGCAGTTGACACCAACAGAGCTCAACCCTGACTGCATGCAACAGACATCTAGTGATCATATTGTGGACACACAGATCAAGGGCACTCGACAACAAAGGATCCAACTTTATCGAGTCGTCAAAGCAGGGTAGCTCTTGCACCAAGGCAAGTGGCTCACCCGGGGCCAAATTCAACAGAAATTTCCTCATATGATGGGGGAAATCAACGCAATGGAGACCATTGCTTCCTAAGGAGGGAGGATTGATCCAGGTGGATATCAATGACCACCCACCTTTTACAACTCTCTCAAAATAATTTTCTGGCAATTTTGGCAATTTACTATTTTTAGAAGTTTTAATTTCTAGGGCCATTTTGAGGGCCAAAATGAAGTTTTTTTGTGATCGAGCTTCTCAAATATATTCAAAGGCATAATCGAGCCCCCAAAATGAATCTCCTCGACGATACCTTTCCAACAGGCTATCGTGCGCCTAAAATGGAGATCGTATGCAAAAGTTATGACCCCAAGAAGTTGATGTATTGACTTACCCAAACAGGGCCCACATGACTTTTGGCGCTTCATCTCCTAGGGTTAGGTTTTTGGATGTCTAGGGTTTTTTACATTCTTGTTTATTGTAAAAAGGCCTTCAGAGCTTCATTGTAATCATCTTCTTGCGAATGAGCACATCCGTCACATCTCTTCTCAGAGATAAGCCGTCATCATTCCAGCAAGTTTGTTTTCCGCTGCATTTTACAGTTTCAACTTATTTCGTTATTGAATAGAAAACCAATTTTATTGTATCTTTGTTATTCCTTGTTAAGCATATTTTAAAAATATGTATTCATTTCGTTCTGCTCATAAAATCTGGATCAATGAATTTCACGATAAATTTTGCAGAGGTTTGGGGCACAACAACTTTGACTGACCCTTTGGCGGTCTTCTTCAGGGACTTGTTTGAAAAAAACAAGTTAGTGGATGTGGCACCTACCGATTTGGCTCCTACGTGGCGTAATGGTAGATCTGGAGAGTATGGCATTGCTAAAAGACTTGATAGAATCTATGCGGCAGAGGATCTTATTGCGCCAACTTTGAGATACAGGACGTGGGTTGAATATCCTTATTTATCCAATCATGCACTAGTATTACTTCAAATGGGCATTGGGATGCGGATGGTTGCTCACCCTTTTAATTTTAATCCATCCTAGTTGCGTGAAGATTCCTTTTCCTCTTTAGTTCGTGAAGTTTGGATTGATGCACAACTACAACAAGTTGAGGGGGCGCAAAGGAGATTAGTTGGGAAGTTCTCACATCTAAAAGATCGGGTTAAATTATGGTCGAAAGAAAAATGCCTTCGGGATAAGATAGAATTGGAAAAGACGGAAGCTGAATTGGTTGCACTCTATAAATAAAATATTCAAGGAACTTACACTGCATATTTTGATCAACGATTGATGATCTTAGAGTCTGAGCGCAAAAAATTTCTACTGGACAAGGAAGAATGATGGCACAAAAAGAGTAGGAACATTTGGATAAAGAGCAGAGATAAAAATACGAAATACTTCCACTATTTTGCAAGCTACACAAGGAACAAAAAACACATCTGGGAAATAAAAGATGAAGCTGGACTGGTTCACAAAGGTCAGGAGGCCCTAAAGGATGAAGTAGTTTCTTTCTTTAATTCATTCTATCAGGACACATGGCAGAATCACATTAGGGACCAATTCGATACTGTCAGGCTGCATCCTAGGCTTGTTTTGGAGGAAGAAGTAGCAACTCTTGAGAAGCCTTGTACCATTGAGGAAATTTTAGAGGTTCTAAAAGGTTTTGAAAAGGACAAAAGTCCTGGCCTAGATGGGTGGACTGTCAAATTTTTCCTATACTTCTTCAAGTTGGTTGGGCAAGACTTGCTTGATGTTGTGGAGGAGACTAGGATCCGAGGTGAGGTTATCCAACCGATCAATTATACTTTCATTGCCTTGATTCCAAAAGTCAACAATCCTAACTCCTTCAACGATTTTCGTCCTATCGCTCTGTGTAATTTATGCTACAAGATTATTGCAAAAGTAATTGCGAGGAGACTCAGGCCTATCCTCTTTCACACCTTGTCTGAAAAACAATTGGGTTTTTTGAAGGGAAGACAGATTTTAGATGCCATAGGGACAACACTTGAGTGTCTTCATAGTATTAAGGCCAAAAAACTTCAAGCAATCATCATGAAGCTAGATTTTAAAAAGGCCTATGATTGCACAAACTGGGATTTTCTAAGGTTTATGCTTCTCCATTGTGGCTTTGGACTTCTTATGACAAATTGGATTATGGGCAATGTTGCCTCAACAACATATGGCATCTTGATCAATGGTGAGGCCACTAGGTTTTTCCAAAGTGGTAGAGGATTACGACAGGGCTGTCCACTATTGCCTCTCTTGTTCATACTTGTGATGGAAGGCTTTAGTCTTTCTCTTAAAAAGGGTCAAGCAAAATGAAAGTTGTCATGTATAAAGGTTTCTAGGATTCTTAAGATCCTCCATCTGCTCTTTGTGGATGACGTGCTAATAATGTCCAAAGCTTCGATCCTAGAATGGAAGGAAATCAACAAAATACTTAACATCTTTTGTTGTGTGATGAGATTGTTGATCAACGTCCAAAAGTCCTCCTTTCTTCACTACGATGTTCAACAGGGAACTTTAAATGCTTTGAAAGATTTGTTTCACTTCAACTTCTTGAATCTTTCGAAAGGATTTAAATACTTGGGTTTCTTTTTAAAGTCTGATAGCTACAAGATGGAGGATTGGTAGTGGCTTATTATGAAGTTTGAGAACCAAATCAGTCACTAGTGCAATCAACCTCTTTCACAGTTAGGGGGAAGATATGTTCTGATCAAAGCAGTGTTAGAAAGTCAACCAATCTATTGGATGGCTTTGGCTCACATCTCAACATCTGTTCTAAATCAGATCCGTAAGATGTTTTTTTCCTTTCTTAGGTCAGGCAACAAGCAAAAATAAAGCTACCACTTATGCAGGTGGGAGAACATTTCGAAACCAAAAGAATTTGGCGAGTGGGGGTTGAGAAACATTTTTTGTTTTTACGGGGCGTTGACGACTAATACATTGTGGCGAGGACTGATGCAGAAAGGTATTTGGCAATGGGTGATAAAGGACAAGTATTTACCCCATATCTCTGTGACGACTTGGTTGCGATTGGCTTCTCCAGTCTCGTTATATGGATCCCAAACTTGGAAAAACATCATGAACACTTTACCTATGATCATGCACTAACTAGCCTGGAAACCGGGTTCAGGAGACTCCATTATTGTTGGAAAGGACGAAATATTGGGCTTGGGGAAGGATTCCATTTTGTCTGCTAAATTGATTTTCTATCTTCATAATAAAAATGTGCATTTTCTTTATCAAGCTAGCCGAGTCTCCTCACAGGGCTCTATCTACTCCAACTGGCTAGACAGTTCAGAATTGGGATTGGAGGGCGATCTCGCAATAGAATGGTAAAGGTATAGGAGGAGCTTGATTGGATCAGGCATACAACTAACTTCAAGAGCGTATGAGTTAAGATGGATAGGTGGAGATATCTCTAGTCAGATTTCAGTTAAAAATGTTTACAATGCACTTGCTTCCAAGCTTTGGACAAACAAAATAGGAGGTTGGAGGAAAAAACTATGGAGTTGGGATTGCCCCCTAAAGATTAAGCTATTCGCCTGGTTAGTGATTGAAGATAAAATTCTTTCTTGGAAAAACTTACAAAAAAGAGGATGGGTGGGGCCAGGAATCTGTCACCTTTGCAAAGGTAAACGAGAATCTAGAAAACACCTCTTTGTTTATTTCCCTTTTACTATATCAGTCTGGGAAATGATCAAATTGGCCCTCAATTTCTCTACATGATGGAATGGCACAACAGTGAAGGAATGCTTTGAAAACTAGGCTCTTCAGAATCAGAACATCCCAACACTATCAACCTTTATTTGTTGGTTCATTTGGCTTGAAAGAAACTTGGCTATCTTTGAGTCAAGGAGTCCCTTCGTTCAGAAGATAGCTTATCTCTCTTTAGGTGCGGTGAACAATAACATGCCAAAGGAAAAAGCCTATCCACCTAGATGCTCAGTTCTTGCTATTCCAAAAGATAAAATCATTGGGTGGTTTGACGGGGCAGCTCAGAGGAATGGAGATCTAAGCGGCGCAGGAGGAGTCATAAAAATCAATGATCACACAGTTTATAAGTGGACTCTAAATCGTGGAAGAGGAACAAATACAAGAGAAGAACTTATGGGTGTTTGGGCTTCTCTAACCTTGGTACACAAACTTTCTATTACAGATTTTCATGTTTTAGGGGATTCAAAAATAGTCATTGAATGGCTTACTAGAAAAGACACTCTTCGGGCTATTACTATAGACTGTTGGAAGGACAAGATAAAGGAGCTCATCAAGTATTTTTTGAATATTAACTTTGTTGATGTATACATAGAAGAGAATCAAGAGGCAGACTGCTTATCAAAACAAACCCTCTCAATGTGTCTAGGGAACATAGCGTATAATCAGTGGGAAAGAGGCCATGAGGGCCCAAATCTCTTTTTAAAGATGTACTAGTAGTTTTTCTAAGGGAGCTTACATGTGTTGTTTTCTTGCAAAGATGGGTGTTTGTTTTTTGCCATTATCTATTTATGAAAGACAAAAACTTTTTTGAAAATTATCTCTTTTAATCCGAAAAAATAGGTGTCAGTGTTATAAGGAAATTGGAAATTTCCATATAGTTATGTCACTAGATCAGACTATGAAACTCAAAAAACCCTTAATGTAATGTTTTGTCATGTGAACATATTATATTAATATAAATATAATATTAAATCAGACTATGAAACTCAAGAAACCCTTAATGTAATGTTTTGTCATATAAACATATTATATTAATATAAATATAATATGCAATTTTCACTGGAAAAAAAGTGATATGCAACATAGTCATAATTTTATAACTTCACTCGGAAATTGTTTATGTTACAATATGGATAGCTTCACTGGGAAATTGTTTATGTTACAATATGGATAGACAGAAATGATATGTTATATCAAAACATAGTCTTAATTCTATTAAGAGTTCTTAATTCCATTAAGGGATTATTTTTACATCATTGATGGTTGGAATTGTCATCTTTCATTATATATGGTTGTTGGAATTGCCATGTTTCATTAAAATATTTTTCTTTCGAGTGCAAATATTCAATGTAATTATGAGATTTGTCGTGAATAAACCAAGAGGGAAAGTATTCAATGAAATTATGAGATGTGTTGTGAGGTAAGTCATGCAGAACCATATTTCACACTGTATCTATGGATATAAACATCACATCTACGTGTTTTCTAATATGAATAGAAAGTAACTTTTTAAATCTTACATTTACGGTGAGCTACACGAAACATAACTTACGATGAAATAGATGAAACGTAACTTCGTAAGTTTTGAGACCACCATGACGCTCGTCAATCCCTTGTAGCTCTGATCCGACATCCAACTGCAGAAGTACATGGTGTTCGGAAATCCAAGAAAGTTGTGGAAAAATGTCAATGGGAAGAATGTGCAAGGTTCTCTGTCCAAGACCTGTCACTTTATCAGAACTTTCACTTTATTTGTGATGGTTGAAACGTGATGTTGTGCATTATTATATTTTCCTACGGGGAAACATCCACAGCCCCAACCAACATGGCCACTTGGAGCAATTTATTAATGCAAAGGAAAAATATTATAGAGAGATTTACAAGAGAGTTTCTCACAATCGATCATTGGCAAATGACCCTCCATTCTCTTTAAATAAAGATCATGGACAAATCGAGTGTTAAGCCACGGATCAATGTAGTCATTAAGATTGAGGAGAATATGATCTGTCAGATCACTCTATGCTAGGAACATATCGTGATCGTCGGATTACCTAACTACAAATGCATACTAAAGGAACACACTAAGAAACAAACTTTTATCTAACAACACATTAGACCAATTTGATCTTAACTAACTCCTCAGTGTCTAAATATGATAACATACAACATGCCTATAATCTTGTCATACATTCTTCTATACAGAGGTATCTTTTTGAGACATGTTTTGGATATTTTCCTAAGTCTCCTATGGACTTCATTCTTGGGTAAGATTCAATGGAGGATGGATGTAATGATGGAGACAAAGCCAAGAAGTTCATCCAGAAGATCAAATTGGTTCATCAAGCTGTACAAGAACAATTGGAAAGGAGCTAAGCTAAGTATAAGGCTAGGCATGACAAGCATCGATTTGATCATCACTTCAAAGTTGGTGATTAAGTTTAGCTATACATTAGCAATGAATTTCTTAAAGGTGAAGGTAAAAATCTCAAGCCAGTCAGGTATGGTCCATTTAAAATTTTGGAAAAGATTGGTAACAATTCTTTTTGGTTGGAGTTACCTCCATATATGCAGATGCATTCCATGGTTAGTGTTGAAAACCTGAAACTATATGATCCTCCTATGATCATAGATAAAGGCGAGAATGTTCAAGTTCCTTATGTTGAAGGTTTTTCTCCTGAATATCTTGATGAGTTGCAGGAAGATGTTATTCTTGATAGAAAGGTGAGTATTTAGTGAAGAGGTGACATGGAGTATCTTCACGTGGGACTAAAAGGGATGCATCCAAGTAAAGCACGATGGATAGAAATTGGAAAATTGAGGGAGTTGTACCCTCACTTGTTTTCTGAATCAAACCATATGTTTGTTGGTCCAAAATCTTATTATTGGGGAACAATGATCAAGGGGGATACCCACCCAATCCAATTAGAAAATGCCTAGATCGATTTTAAAAACATATTTGGAAGTTATTCACGCCAACCAAGAAATGCAACCGAGGAACGTTGAGATGCATAGATGGTGTGAGGACATTGGAGGGTGGACTTGGAAGGATTCTACTGGTCATTACCTGACCTCTCTTCCATGTCACAAGTGTTGTCTTCCATGTCTTGATTCTTCTCTTCCATGTTACGATTCTTCTCGTCGTTGATATATGGAGCCTCGATTGTGCTCGTCGAAGTGGATAGATTATTTTCCTCAACATTCTAGATCAATGCAAACAAAGCTTTGTTGGCAAGGTGGTTGGCATAGAGCTCACCAATATCGACAATAATGGTGTCGCTTAGTTGCAAGGATGCACATGGTATTTCTATACCCATGGCATCAACGTGACAGAGGGATACCAAAAAAATCCCAAGGCCAATGAAAAATCTTTTCAGATCATATGGTTCCACACCGGAAACCTTGGTTATCCGATGACAAAGGCTATCTATTTTAATAGGTGGAATTTTGGTCATGGAACTCAATCGGAAGCATAAATCCCCTTCATTAGGAAAATAATCAAGCATGTGTTCATGTATTGTAGGAAGAATTCCATTGTGCAGATTGAAGGCCATTATTGATGTAAAGAGATGAAATGATGTACTTTGCATCCTTCTAAATGGATCGACTCATCAATTAAAGTGGACCCGAAGATGTAGCCCATATGGGTGAACTACATTATCAATTTTCTGAGTTATGATTTCATTTTTTCAATTTTGGTTTTTAAAATTTTAGTCTTTAAATGCTAATTTTTAATTAATTAAGTTAGCTTTCAACAAAATTGCAGGAAATTAAGATTGTTAATAGAATTTGAATTAGTGGTTAAAAAAAATTCTTTATCACTACTTTAGGATCAACTCGTGAATGGAAATGTTGCACTATCCATCTCGAAGAGTAAAATGCATATTTTCTTCATTTGATGTAATGTTGCAACTTCTCCAATGATAATTTTTTCCTGTTTGTGCATTTTTTTACTTATGTGGGGTTCAACAAAGACTTATAGATCAAAATGCGCCGCTTCACCCTTCGGGCAATGGTCCCAACCCCTTCGATGATTTTTTTTAGGTTTTTGTATGTGTTTCGCCCTTCAGTGGGGTTTGAGAGAGTCTCAAAGGGGAAAACACATTTCCTCCTTGTCCATGCAACAAATATAACTCATTTGGTGATGTATTTTCCTTGTGTATTTTCTAAATTGTGGCAGGATTCGATAAAACCACAAAGGGAAAATGCATCACTTTCACATTTGTTCCATTGTTGCAGCCTCCAAAGTAATATGTTTTTCCTCCCCATGTGTTTTTGGAATTTATCTACGTGTGGTCCGACAAAGGTCCAAAGGGAAAAACATATCCCTATATTTTTTTTACTTCCTCTTTTTAACTCCTTTACTATTTTTTTTTACATTGCATGCATTTTTTAGGTCATGGAGAGGTTTGACATTGCCCCAAAGGGTAAAATGCATTCATTGTTGCTTTGGTTTTCTTCCTTAGTGACCTGAATTGTGTGTCTTTTCCTTGATTGTGTTTTTATCTCATGGTGGGGTTCAACAATGCCTGAAAGGGAAAATGCACCCTCTATCTTGTTTCTCAACAACTACACCTCTCAAATAGTTGGGTTTTGGAACTTGATGCATTTTTTAACCTCCCATGGGATTCAATGAAGGCTTTTAAGGTAAAACACGTCATTTTCCTCTTCAACACACTTCTCCTAGGTTTTATTCTCTGGCAAATCTGGAAGAAAAGAAACAGAAGAATCTTCAGGAATGATCGGCTCCCTTGGCAACACTGTTGGAAACAAAGTTACCTCAACATTATGGAAACAATCAGACTACAACATTGGAATGAAACGGATCTAAATGGACCACCTTCGAAGCAAAGCATCTTGCAGCATTGGAATGTCAATCTGGCCCAAGGCCGCCCCTCCCCCCTACCACTCAATCTTTTCAAGGTAGTCCCTCGCATTGGTCTCCCCCCCTGGAAGGCTTCATCAAACTCAACTTTGATGGCGCTTCCAAGGGTAACCCTGGGGCGACAGGTATTGGAGCGGTCTTCCACGACCACTTGGGTAACATACTTCTCATCAACGTAGGCAGCTTAGGCCACACTACGAACAATGCTGCTAAGTTATGGGAGCTCACCAGAGGCTTGCAATTGGCAATTGAGCACAACTTCACCAAGTTGGTTGTTGAAGGAGACTCGCTAATCATCATCAATCTCTTTGGGAAAATCCTGAATGGAGCTGACCCAGAGCGAATCTCACCTTGCTGGAGACTCTCCTATGGACTAAGAACAATTGCGGATCTCATCCAACCTAATCAGGCCTTCATCCCCTCTCACATCAGGAGAAAGGAGGATCAAGTTGCTGATGAATTGGCTAATGTCAGAACGACATGGGAAGGACCGGAGCTCCTCTGCCAATCTTCCATCAATCCGACTCACCCCATCCTCCAGCAGTGCACTGAAAAAGCCACAGCCATGGACAGGTCCCCAGATGGGGTGATAGTGCGGGACACATGGCACTTGGAGGTGGCGTGAGGCAGCCAACATGGCGATGGCCATGTGATTGAGGTGTGGCACACCACATCCCCACCCTCATGCATTTAATCTTCACTTGCAACGACCCAGGCACCATTACTCCTGGTGCGCCTGACCTCCTCCTGTTGTCCCCTCCATGGCACAGCTCCATGAATTCGCCATTACTCTGCGTGTGCGCCATAGCCTCCTTCTATAGTCGTGAATCCATGCCTCATTCCAGTCACATTTGCAGAAGTCTCCTCCCTTTGTTGAGCTCCCCTGCAACTGGCTTCACCTCCAGCTCCTCGTCTACCTGGGCTCTTCCCCTATGCATACCTTCTCCCTCAGAACTGTCAGAATGCCAAGGAAAAGAGGCAAGCCAAGGCGAGGCTCGCCCTGGCAGCCATGTCGACCACAATGGGTTCTCAGCCTGGTGCCTGCACCATCCCCTGCCTCCCCTGGATCATCCATCTCACACTCCTCTCAGTCACAGTCTGAATAAGGGCCAAGCGACCTCCTGACCCCCTCATCCCCTCCCGCTACTCCACTGGAATGGTTGGCTCTCTCCAACAATTCACTGGGTTTCCACCCAGGACCCTCCTTCGACCTGGCCTCTTCATCAGTGCCGCCTCCTGCAGTCCCACCAAACTCACCAACGAGTGCACCTAGCCTGCAAGAGAATTCCTTCACTCCCTCGCACTCGGGAGTGCCACCATTTCTCCAGGGGACTCAGCTGGGGCCACACTCCTTCTAAGACTCAGTCCTAGACTCACAATTGCAGGATATCATCGCTATCCTCCATGGTCTGGTTTTTGAGCTGCGACAGGGTCTGGACGACCTCTAGTTTCGACTGGAGATACTGGACAGTAAGGCCTCCACGCTCCTGCAAATCATCTCCACTTTCCAGGGGGTCTTCCACTCTACACCAGACGCAGCAGGAGCAACAACAGACACACATGCAGGCGACTCAGGAGATGGGGGGCTTCCCACAGGAGACGACAACTTAGGTTTGGCCATGCACGTGGCCATGGGCGAGGAATACACACCCGTCGAAGAAGAAGCACTCGGTGCATACGTTGCAACAAGATCGAGATTGCACGAGCCCATGGAAATGAGAGGCACATGGCCCGACGCCGGAAAGGAAGGAGGTGACGCGGACATTGCCACGCACGAGCAGATGGCATGGGGGGGCGATTGTCGAAGAGGAGCCCTGGGACCCAACGACCTTTGCCACCTCTCCGTCTGGATGGCCAAGTTATAAGCCAACTGTATGACCAGCACAAGTGTCCCCATATCACGATTTTCCTTCTGTTGCCTCATGGAGGCCAATACCATATTCAATTTGCTGCTTCTAGGTTTTAGGTTATGCTGTCTATTTTATTGTGTATCTTTATGACTGGTAAGTATTTTGACTCGTCTAATACCGACTGGCTGAACTAGTTTCCCCTCAGGACAGTTCAATTACTACAACTCGGAACTATGACAAATTTTGTAACTCTGGTTTTTTAAGATTTTTTATATAAATTCTTACTTATAAAAAAAATAAAAAAAATACTATGTTCAAAGAGAATTGAGAATACCAAAAATTTAAAATTTCAAGCTAATAAAGATGAAACTCTTAAAACTATAGTATAAAAAAAGAGATAAAAATAACTTATTAATAATGTTGAAAACAAAATTAATAAAAATAAAGTTTTGAATTTTTTAAATAAACAATAATTTAAAAATCAATAATTAATTTTTTTTAAAAGAAAAATTCGTAACTTAGAAAATTATACTATTGATAAATATATGATTAAGTATCCTAATTAATATACTTTTTAGAACTTAATTGTTAATACTATATAATCATTATTTTATATTTCAATTAAATATAAATAATTAATATTTATATAAAATTTAAAGTAATATAAAATACTATTTTATATTTTAATTATATAAAAAAATAATACATTAATAAAAGTTGAATTCCAAAAACTCAAATAATAAATATATGATTAAATATTCTGATTAATATAATTTTTAGAGTTTAATTGTTAAAACTATATAACCATTATTCTATATTTTAATTATATATAAGTAATTAATATTTATATAAAATTTAAATTAATATAAAATACTATTTTATATTTTAATTAAGTAAAAAATAATATATTAATAAAAATTGAATTCCAAAAATTCAAATAATTTGATGATATACAATTGCATATATATGATTAGTACTTATATAAAACTTATAATAATATAAATAATTGCATAGGTTAAGCGTGAATCAAACAAAATCTTCTCTCGGATACGACAAAAGTTTAGAGCTATTCCTTGATGGTGAACAAGGGATAGGTTAAGGGTGAATCAAACAAAATCTTCCGTGGAGATGTGGTGGCCGCTCAAGCAACAATCATTCATCCGCGAATGGTGGACCAGCGTCTCGTGCCAATTTTTAATTCATAGCCCATTATTGGTTTCCACAGTCCATTTTTAATTCATCGTTCGAAGATTGCTATCTTCAAAGTTCTGTTTTCATAGTCAGAGTGAAGTTCCAGGCTAACCTTTCATAGCAACAATGGCGAAAAAATGCTGTTGTTGTTCAAGTTTCTTCTCCTGCCTTGCATGCTTTTCAGGAAATACACACTGCCCTGTTGATTCGCGTGAAAGTGCCACCAATCTTATGGATGCCAGTGCCCATGCTATTCCAAATGCATGTCCAGATGCCCAGTTTTTTTCTCCTGCCATTGCTACCGCTAATAGTACTGTTTCTCCAGCAGCTGCTACGGAAGAAGCCGATGGAAGGCGGCATGACCCTCACACCGTTCCATCAGCATCAGCATCAGTTCCTCCTTTTCAGGCCTTTACTTCTCATGACGCTTCTTCTTCTGCAGACTGCGCCTCCACTTCTGCCGTTCCAACGCAGGATGCTCCAGCAAGTGGTGGCCCTTCTTCCAGCTTTCCAACGGAGTCGGATATTATTAAGAAAATAAGAGAAGCTGCTGAAGTTGACAAAAAAGATGGCAACGTCAATCTTGAAGGCCTCATCCAGCATATATCAGAGCTTTTGGAATTCATGAAGGTAGGGTGGATCGCTAACTTTTATATCCTAAATTACTTCGAACAGCATTTGTTAGTATGTCTGTGCACACCAATTTTAACATATTTATTTTTTTCATAGAAAAATGAGTCGGATAAAAAACGGTCCAGTGATCACCACCTGCCGAATAGTT